>JAMZAV010002620.1:0-142552 GCA_024449915.1 Sweltsa coloradensis
AAGGGGCCCCCTTTTTTTTTGGGGTTTTTTTTCCCCAATCAAAAAAGGGGATAATTTAAATGGATTACCCTCACATCTAAAGATTTCTCATTATTCTTTTCCTATACATAGATAGTAAATTTACTGTTTTGATCGTCTTCCCTAGCCAACTCGTTTTTTGGGGGTTTCTACGTTTTGAACCAACTATTCCAAAACTAACGAGTTTCTGGCACACATTTCAAACCAATTTCTCCCATCTCTGTTTTTTGCATCTATCCCTTTTCCCCCATACCTTTTCAAATCCTTTTTATCTTTTCCTTTTTTGTTTAAAAAACCCCCCTTTATACAAAGTATTCGATGTCATAATTGCTTTAATTTTCCCCACAAACTCACCCTTTCTAACCACTGGTCTTCCTTTTTGAGGCCCACCAAAATGAATTCGTTTTGTCATGCTATCATCGCAAAGATGTAACTGTATCATAATAATAAATTTAATTACAATGTTCTGAACGCCGGGCGTTGACCCGCGGTGTTTGCACGTCCATACTACTGTTTGCTATTATCTAAGATGACTAATCTTTGCTATTTTTTCATAAAAAATATCGATCTTTTGGTTTGGTTACCCTTTTCCCCCATCGTCGGTTGCATCGGGTCTACGGGGTTTGTTTGGTCGCTTTGCCCCTGAAAATCAGTTGACTGAGGGGGGTAATTTCTAAATACGGATTTATTTATTGTTTTTATAGTCGTTTTTACAGCTTTTTATTTGTTAAAATAGCGCCCATTGCTGAGTGGGAATTTATTGATCAGGCGCGGCAAAAATTCAAGGGCGGTGGTCGTAGTGTTTATCCTGTTTACTTGTCAATATTTTTTTTTAAAATCCTCTCTGATTAAAATTTTAATCTTTAAGGATAATATAAATATTAATTACAACTTTTAAAGATAATGGCCAAATTCGGCACGAGAAGGGTAAAAAATGGGCATAGTAGCTAGTACTAGCTTTATTGAATGAAATTTCCTAGGCGGGCCTAGGTATGGGGTTAACCTAGGCCAAACCCCTTTTGAGTTGGGCTTCAAATCCCCCCATCCCTTTAGGGTGGGGCCTGCCTAGCCAAAAAACTTTTAGCCCTTACCGGCCTGGCCTACAAACCCTTTTAAAGGAAGCCAAGAGCATCAAAAGCTAAAGGTTTTAGCAGATTTGCCAGGGTTTTTAACCTTTGTGGGCCTAATCATCTAGTAAATTTTTTTCGTTTGCGCTCAAAAACGGGGCAGTTCTAAGTCAAGAGATTTTAAAGGCCTCAGAATATTTCATCGAAATTGAGTATGGGTTAGGGAATCTTTGTTAACAAACACACAAAAAACAAACAGAAAAATCAAAAAAAAAACGAAAAAAATTTAAAATTTGGGATTTTCTGAGAAAAAATTTTTTTTATTGTGCTCAAAAACGTGTCAGTTCTAAGTCCAAAAATTTAAAGGCCCCCAGAAAATTTCCCCAAAATTGGAGTATCGGTTTACCCAGAACCCCCCCTTTCCCACAAAAATACAATCAGAAAAAATAAAAAAATAAACAAAAATCTTTAAAATTGCAATTTGAATGAGAAATAATTTTCGATTGCGCTAAAAAACTTTGGGAGTTCTAATTTCAGAGATTTCGAAGGCCCCAGAAAATTTCATCGCAAGGGTCATTCCCACCAGAAATAAACCAAATTTTAAAAAAGTGGTTGCTGCCCCATTTTTTTTTTTTTTTAAATTTTGCAAATAGATACCTAATAGTAGATTACAAATCAGTTCCCTTACTTTTTTTAAGCAAAACCATATCCGATAAGGGGGCATTATCGCCGTGCCGGTAGAGCGAATTTGTCACTTTTGCGTTAGGATTATTGCTAATTTGCAGTTTTGAAGTTACAGCAACCATACTTGCATAAATTTTGGAAAACTTTGTTCTAGGCCTATATAATATGAAAGGGAAAAAGGAAAATACAAAAAAATTAAAGCAAAAAACAAGGGCATAAATTCCAAAAAATTTTGATTTTTTTTTATTTTTTGAAGGCTAATCAACAAAATGGAGACCAGATACAAAACAGACCCTTTTGGGAATTTAATACTCTAGGAACACTGTATCAAAAAAAAATATTTGTTTTTATCCTGAGCTCCTTTTCCCCCCCAAAAAAAAAACCAAAATGGGGGGAAACTCAAAATTTGGCAGTTCAAGGTTCAGTATCCAAAAGGGGGACCTAGTAAAATGCACTTTTTAGGGTACTAACTTTTATCCTAACCTAATTGGCTTAAATTTGGAGTGATACTCAAAGCCGTTTTGGTGTGACAGCTTTTTTAAAATTGATGAAAATGGTGCATATTGAGGTTTAATTTTATAGTTTTTACCACATCTCAGTGTTTTAAAAGGGCTTATTTCTAGTAACCACAGGATTGTGGATGAGGTCTAATGGGATTATATGCTGCCCGATTTTAGGCTAAAACCAAAATGATTTTTTTTTTTTTTTGACGTCCCCGTAGATTAGTCATTGTTTTCCCATAGAATCTGAATGTTACAATGCGGCACCCATCTTTACGTTTTGAAAGTTTGAAAAACAAAGCCTGGGCCAGCAGGGTGAAAGAATGAATATTTAAACATTTTTTTTTACAATATTGAGCACAATGCCCAACCCAACTGCCAAACATACAAAAAGAACATTTTCGTTTTTTTCAAGTATTTGAGGTTTAGCGAGTGTAGTTTTGGGGGTAGACATTTTCCCGGGAAAAAACAAGATGATGAGTTCGTGAACCGCATTTTAATGATTTTAGCCCGTTCGTTATTGGGATGAAGCTGGATTTTTACGATTGTTTGGTAGGTACTTTCAGAGCATTTTTATAACGTTGTGAAAGAGAAATGGCTTTCTCAAATCTTTACTGGGGACATAAAGAAGGTTATTCCCTTTATTTTGCTGGTGCAGAATTGGAACATTTTTTCGGGTTTTTCAATATATGGTTTACTCACTGAAAAGCTTCTAGAAAAACTAAATATCTTAAACAACACCCTTATTGCAAATCAGAAGGAGCATTTTAGGGAGAAGAAAGAAAATTTGACAATAAGAATGTATATTTCCCCGGGGATTTTTCGGAAAACTTTACATTTATTGGCAAGATGAAATTCAAATTTCCAAATGGGTAAATGCCCGGGCAAAATTGCAACCCCTTGTGTTTATTACCAGATGAAGGGGGAACAAAATCAGTAAAATATTTGATATAATGACAGCCTTTTAGAAAAGCACAACGGAGTTTTTAAAATTCCCGAAACATGTCATAAAAAAAACTAAAAATTGGCTCCCCAAGTAACTAAAATTAAAAACCCACTTTTCGGACGGGGCTGCCAGCAATAAAAAACAAGAAAAATTTTACAAAACCCTGTCACCCAAATCCGATTTTGGGGAAAAGAGCTGAGGGGGATTTTTTTGCCATTCGCAGGGAAGGGCCATGCGACGGTTAGGAGGGGGCTGTCAAAGGGTGAACAAAAGCAAGCCTTACGAATTTTAACAACCATAATTGACACCGAAAAAAAGTTTTTAATTCTGCACCAGCGAAAAAAGGGGAAAATCCTTCATTTTTGTCCCCCTGCAGAAATTTAAGGGAAAACGGCATTTCTTTTCACAACGTTTTGAAAAAAGCTCTCCCAAATTCCTAAATTCGTAAAAACACAGCTTTATCCAAAAAAAAGAACATACAATGCAGGTTCAAGAACACATATCTTGTTTGTTTTGTGAAATGTCTACCTCCAAACTAGCACCCGCTAAAAACCCTCAAAAAAAAATTGAAATAAACAATAATTTGCTTTTGTGTATATGGCAGTTTGGGGTTGGGGATTGTGGGCAAATTGGAAGAAAAAAATGATTTTAAAATTCATTTTTTCACCCCCCGGCCCGCACTGTTTCAAACATTCAAAAAACGATGAAGCTTGGGTGCCCCATTTAACATTCTACGAGTTTATCGGCAAACGAATGACTACATTACTGGACGGTCCACAAATACCATATGAGTTAGCCTCAGGAAAACGCTTAAGCCCCGCCGCGTTGAGGATGAGCGAAATTTTTTTTTTTAAACAAAAAAAAGCTTTTAAAAATTGGTTTTTTAAAAACCCAGGGTTTAGAAAAAAAAACGCTGCCCCCGGGCCCCCCTCAAATTTTTTTTTTACGAAAGGGGGTTGCGGAGCGCGCCTAGCAAAAAAATTTCACCCCCAAAAAAATAACCCGTTTTACTTGAAATAAAAAAAAAATGTAGCCTAAATAAATTTAGGTTTTATAAACTTTCCTCCGAATTTTTTGGTGTCAAAAATCACCCCCTCATTTCGTATACCCTTATTATATTGCAAAAGCGTAGCCGCCATAGTCGGCGCCGCCATACCACCTACGAAGCAAAAACATAATTTTTCCTTCAAGCATAGACAGGCAAAAACTTGACGAGGCAAGCCAAACACATCTTTGGATGCAACGAAGGCGAGAGACATTGAGCGCATCTCTTGGTGATTTGGACGAACCATTTCATACAACGACCGATAAGTAGCGCTCTGTTCCCTTGGTTCCAGCCCGTCGTTCCGATGGCCAGGAAAGTCGGCCGCATTTTTAAAAAGCCCCCGATTTGACTGGCGAAAAAAGCCGATGGGTAAATAGATCATTTTTTTGATAACGCTCAAATTTTTCACAAAATAATAACTCTAAAATTAAAAATTCGTGAAAAAATCATTACAATCGGATAAAGCATGTAGGTTTTATTCGCGAAAAATGTTTTAAAAATTTAAAAAAAATGTTTTTAAAATTTCGATTATCAGAAAAAAAAATTTTTTTGATTGCGCTCAAATTTTAACGAATATATTTTAAATTTATAAAAATTTAAAGGGTTTTGGAAAAAAATCATTACAAAAGATAAAACAGTAGGTGTTAAAGACGAAGAATGTTTAAAAAAATTTAAAAAAACTAAAATTGCGATTTCAAAGAAATAAATTTTTCGATTGCGCTCAAATTTTACACGAATTATTAAATTTATAAAATTTAAATTATTAAAAAATCATTACAACGGTAAAGAAAGTAGGTTTTAAGTGAAGAATTTTTTTAAAAATCGAAAAAAATGTAAAATTGCGATTTTTTATGAGAAATAATTTTTTTTATCGATTTTTTTCCCGTGCAGTTTTCGTTCAGAGATTCAGCCCCCATAAAATTTTATCCAAATTTGGGGTATTGGTTTGCCGGAATGTGTTACAGCAACAAAAATACAAGAAAAAAAAAAAGAAAGAAAAAAAAAAAAAAAAAAAAAAAAAAAACATTCCCGGGTTTTTTTCTCCAGTGTGGAAAGGAATCTTTGCTGCTCGCTACCCGCTACGCTCATCCAAACAAAACAGTACATGAAAATGCCCATTAGACACTATCCCCAATCTGTGATTACTAGTAAAAAGTACTTTAAAACACTGAGATAGTGGGTTTTTAAACTATGAATTAAAACTGAAATTAGACCATTTTTATCAAATTTAAAAAAGCTGTCCACCTAAACGGCTTTTAGTATTTAACTCCCCAAATTTTTAAGCCAAAGTAGGTTGGATGATAAGTTAGTACCCCAACAACGTCCCTTTTTTCTAGGTCCCCTTTTTAGATACTGCCTTGAAAGCCAAAATTTTGGTTTCCCCCCATTGGATTTTTTTTGGGGGGTAAAGGGGATCGGGATCAAAACAAATTTTTTTTTTTGATACATGTACCTAGAGTATTAATTCCAAAAGGATCGTTTTTAATTGGTTTTCCCTTTTTTTATTTATTAGCCTTCAAAAAGGAAAAAAAAATCAAATTTAAAAGGAAATTTTGCCCTTGTTTTTGCTTTAATTATTTTTATATTTTACTTTTTTTTTATATTTTTTAAAGAACGTATTTCAAAATTTAATGTAAGTATGTTGCGTAGCTCCCAAAAAAAGCAAATGGGAGCAAAAAACGCAACGCAAAAATGACAAATTCGCTCTACCGGCATGCTAAAAACCCGATATGGTATGGTTTTTTCTCTAAAAATGTAAGGAGAACTGATTTTTAATCAAATATGCAGGGATCTATGTGCAAAAAAAAAAAAAAAAAAAAATGGGTCAGAACCACCTCGTTTGATTTCTTGGGGAAAAACCCCTTGGACTAATCGGTTTTGCGGAATCGTTTTTTAAAAGGACAACATATGATGTAAGGATCAATTATAGGTTGATTTTTGCTCACTCTCGATTGCGTGGGCCCCCAAGGGAAGCTTAGTCGCTTTTATTTCTTTTCCCCCACTGAAAAACGTTAGGCTATATAGGTAATGAGGGGGTAACTCTTAAATACAATTTATTTATTTATTTATTTAAAAAAACAAAAATAAAAAAACATTTCCCGGGTTCTTTTCTCCCGTGTAGAAAGGAATTTTTGTTCGCCGCTATGCTCCCCCAAAAAATGTTTTTATTTTATGTGTAGGGCCCACTTGAAAACTAGAAACCTTTCTAAAATGTAGTAAAATCAACCACAAATTTCTGGACAACCACCCCTATATCACAGTTTTATTTTTGGATACTCACACTAGCAGTCTAGTTGCCAAAATCCAAATTTTTGTTTTCCAGGGCCCTGTGGTGTTTGGTAATCGTCTCGTCCCGACCACTCTCTCCATCACCGTCGAAGAGGCGCACTTTGTAACTCCACGAAACCAGCAGCCTTGCGGCTGGACTACTTCATGCACTTCGTCAAGTGCAAAGCGGAGAACTTCAAGGTTTGTACGACAGTCTGTTACTCCGTCAACGTTGGCTCCTACAGCTGGGGTGCGTATGGAACCAAGAGACACGAGGTTGAATGCCCTTCTTACCCCTCTTATCATCCTTGCTGATTACTTAGTAGGATTAAGTGCTCATTGTCGATAGTATATTTTTAATCCATTTTGTCACTCTGCCTATACTAAGGAGGCCTATTTCTTCCTTTCCAAAGTTTAAAAAATAATAGAACTTCACGATTCAATGATGGACAATTTCATATACTTTTTAATTTGGACCAAACAACTAAAATAAATCATCTATCAATCTTATGTGAATCAAATGACAATTTATTTTGATTATTGATTATCAACCCTACTGGCTAGTGAGCCACTAGGGCCTAGGCAATTAGTGCTGGCTAGAAGGGCACTTGTAACGAAATGCCCTCTAGCTAATTATTTTGATGCCCGTATAACTATAATAAATTTCCCTATAGGGAAATAAGGGCAATTAAATCGATAATTGGGAGTATTATTGATTAATTCAATAATTAAATTATTAAAATATAGTAATAAAGTCGCTTGCCATCATATTTGATAAGCAAATGATCAATTGAGATGCTGTAATTAGGTATTCCAATCAATGGTCAATTAAGTGAATTAAGGGTAGTAAATGAGAGTTTTTGGTAAATTAAACTAGCTCAATATATAGGTCTTGTAATGACGAATCGAAATACGTTTGATTTGGATCAAACCAATGTTTAATAAGAGGGTAATTGAAGATATTGTATGAAATCTTGGCTGTTTGAATAGCATTAGGTTAAGAAATCATGGACATTATCTCGCTTGGCTAAACTCGCCCCGTCTGACTGTCGCCATATGGCGTACGTGGGAATGCACAAGGGCGTACGTGCAGTTTTGGAGTAAACAACTAGGAATGTTGGTCGAGAAGAGCAAATAGGTGTTCAAAGTTAGATAAATATCATGAACAAGGTCATGGAGACCAGGGCTAAAATGACCAATGTTTTAGTGTTTTCTACTTATGAAGGAACTATACGTGGAGTCGAGGGTGGGAGAGAGCCACACCAGACAGCTTGGATACTTAAGGGAGGCAGGGCCTAAATGAGAGAGAGTCTTCCCTGAACAGTGCACGGAGGTGTTAGTCTTGCGTTAGTCTTGTGAAATCGGTCCGAACATGGGGTAACGACGAGTGGTTATAACTATGAGTCTAGTGTGATTTATCCACTACTCCACTAATTAAGACAGTGAAATGTGCGAGTACCCGGTTTATTCTATTGGAAAGTGATTTTTAAAACTTGTCAGTCAAATGTATTTCGGAGTGAAACAAGCGTGTTCGGACGGGAAGGTAACGAGAGCCACAATGTGTAATTGCAGTGTGTGTTATCCATCAACGTAAATCTGATGATAATCACTATCACGTGTTGTCATCGGCACCAGCTCAAAACGACCAGCTATTCATGTCGTTCTCCGGAGCCCGTGCACCCCTATTCACCGTAACAACGCCCAACCCATGAAGATCAAGACGCCGTACCCCCCTCCCCCCTACAACATCGCCAAGAAGACGACAAATAGATGAGTACAAGGACAATTCAAATTAATCTTTTAATCTTTAAATTCATGTAATTAAGTAATTAATCATAATATTTTGCATGACCTCAGAATTGAGAGTAGAAGGATATCATAATAAGTGGATAGATTATTAATAACTGAGCTCAGTGAGGTAGGTAGGAACCTGTTGATTCTCAATTGTTAACAATATACAGGACAATGGAAACTTTTAACTATTTTATCATTGTAGAATTTGGATCACCTATGCTCCCTAAATCATTAGGCCTGTAAGAGAGATATTTAATTATTAATATTAATTGAAGGAGTAAGAAGCAGTGTCAACATCAGAGGCGGTGGGGGAGCTGTCAGAAAGTAAGTTTGTTTATCAACTGTTTTTTTTTAAATTATTAATTTGGAATTTCGTGACTCTGGGCTGAGCTAGGCAACACCGGCATGATCGATCAAATCACATATATTTAATTATAGATTTGCATCTCGTAGGGGCAAATTAGGTTACACACTCTCTCTGTGGGAGCAAAGAAAAGAGTTGGTAGGTAGAGAGTGTCTGATGTGATGTTCAAGTCTTCCACCTGGCATGAACTGTGAGGAATAGGAGGGAGGCCTGTCTCTATTGGAAAACATTCTAAACAAGAAAGGAAATTCTCTACAGTAGGATATGAGAGAAGAAGAAATGATTTATTTGTTAAGAGGAGGCTGGCATGCTCATTTTACGCGCTTTCAAATTTCTCAACCAATTTTAGTCGCAACTACTTGTGATTTTATATAATTGTGTAAAAATTAATTATGAAGTCATCTATTATATTCATAGCACTTTTCCATTTCTAATTGATTATAGAAAATAAACAATAAATAAATTGTCAAAATGGTCAAAAACACCCAAATAACTACGCATTTTTTTATTGATCTAGGATAAATATTAAAAACTGAAAATATGATATGTTGGGAGCATACAGATGTCCTTTGATATTAAGTATGCCAAGTTGTAGGCCTAAAGATGTAATGATATAATATATGGCTGCAGGTCAAGGAAATTTTGACTTAAATTAATTATGCTTTAAATTAATTAATTTAATTAATTTGATTAACTAATTAATTAAATTAAATTATTATTATTATTATTATTATTATTATTGATTCATAGCAGTTGTCGAAAAAGTTTGCCCCGACTGGGGTTCGAACCAAATTATTAATTATTCGAATTATTATTAGTATTATTTTTATTATTATTATTATTTTACATATTTTGCATTGTTTTTGGAGAATAATGTACAAACCTGCCAATCAATTGTATATTTGTCCACTTATTCATTTATTCTTGGTTGGTTGTTTATATTGTATTATACCAAACCTGACGATGCCCATATTTGTACTATGTACCAATCTACTGGCTACTAATGTGGTTCTACCGTTGTCAGGTGATCCTGGCCCCGAGTCCCAAGTACACCGGGATGGTGGATGAACCCCCGCGTTTCATGGGGGAGGGTTTCGTCGTCCTCTCGTCCAACAACATCGAGCTCTACTATTACATGGAGGAGGCGGGGGTGGTGCCCGAAGAACCAGAGATGTTACAGCTGGCCAACGGAGATATCGTTGAGTCCGCCCCGCCCATCTGGGGCATTGACATCAAGGTAAGAAGCACGTCAACGCTTTTGCTCAGTCAGCGTGCAAGATGAGAAATTCCATTTAGGGGAGACTTTTCGAAAGACACTTGTTTATTGTGAAGACAATATACACAAGAAAATTGTTTGTGTGCGGGTGCCTATTGTCCCTTGAAAACAGTTAAATATTCAATTTTCTCTTTTGCAAATTATTAGTGGCATATGAAAAAGATAGGCTCTAGTTACAAAACAACATTTTTTCATTCTATCAATATTAATTATTGGTTTGGTTTAGAACTATGGAAAATGTGGCTGAGGAGACGGGGAGAATGTTAACAGAATCAATAAATAAATTTGTAAGTCTACCCACTCAGTTAGGCTATATATAACTATAAATGAAATAAATGAAAGTTTTAATGTAATTTTAAGGCTCTGAGAAAGTTTTTTTTTTTTTTTTTTGTGCAAAGTTGGCCTCTTCAGCCATTCTTCTGTCTTGCTATCCAATATAAGACTGCCTCCTTTTCTATTCTGCTCAGGTCATCGGGCAGGGAGTCAATGTCATTCTTGAGGGCGGCGCATCTGAAGAGATGCGCTCTGTCTTGATCTTCTAAATTACAAAGTTTGCAGGTGGCCGGTTCGTTGGTAATGTTGAAGCGGTGCAGGTGGTGCTGCAAGACGTCGTGACCGGTTACAAGCCGGAAATGGGCGGTGGCCGTCTTCCTCGACCAGTCTTTGTCTGGCCCTTTTTTGATCTCGGTCCACCAGTTCTTTAGTCGTGAAGTCTCTTCTGTGGTGTTTCTGAAGATCCTTTTTGTGGTTGACTTGATCTTAGTTTTGACATTTTGGTAGGAGAGAGGCGCTGCTGGTGGTTGCGGTGCTTTTGTGGCACTTTTGGCCAAGAAGTCTGCCTTTTCATTCCCCATGATCTTGCAGTGGCTGGGGATCCATTGAGTCTCTAATAGTTGTTTTTGCTGTCGGATGCCGACAAGGGAGTTTTTGAAAAGCAGCGATTTAGGATGGAGGTTCGCTGCTTGAGAGACAAATTGGATGGCTGAGACGCTGTCGCTTAGGATCACAAATTTTGTCTTGTTGAGGGGGAAGGCGGGGGTCTCGGCGATTTTTTCGGCCGCCCTGGCAATGGCTGCGACCTCAGCGTCGAAGTATGTTTCGCCAGCTCCCATTGGAGTGGCTTCTTCAAAGAAGATGCAGTGGATGCCGTAACCTGTTCTGTTTGTAGCCGAGTCATAGGAGCCGTCTGTGAAGATGTGCACCCACTCTTGAAGAGGAAAGTGCTTCTTCAGGTGCTTCTCGGCAAGCTCTTTCAGTTCTTTATGGTCATTGTTATGTTTAGGAATCAAGGTGAAACTAATATTCAGTACACGACGTCCAAATAACCATGTTGCTTTATTAAGTAAAGACATATTCAATTACACTTAGAACATTGCAAAACGTGGACCTGTCAGGCTAGGTTCCGGAAGAAGATCAACTGCTCACTCCACTTCACGGCGCAGTCGCTGCGTGAAAAGTAGTCCGCGGAAAATAGTGCGCGGAAATATCAGTGCGCGGCGGCTCATATGAAATACAGAAACTAAACATAATAATATACACAACATCTCCCCCTTAAGATCACACTACATTTAATTTTATTTACAATACATAATCATCAAGATGGGAGGGAGGCTTCCGGATTCGTGTTGAGGCTCTAGGTAATATGGTTCCTTCTACTTCAGGTTGAACCAACCGTGTCTCTTGATCATCTAATTCGGGTTGAACCAACCGTGTCTCTTGATCATCTAATTCGGGTTGACCCAGTCGTGCAGGAAGTGTCGCTCTAGGCCGCGCCAGTAGCTGGTCAAGATGTCGATGGACCGGTGAACCATCAGGACTTCGTATTTGAATATTTCTGGGTCCTGCGTCAGTAACGATACCAGGCAACCAAGCTGGGCCTGCAGCATAATTCCGATAGAACACTGTATCGTTTTTAGAAAATGTTCGTTCACTCTTGTTTGAACGCTCGACATGCTGGTCTAACTCTCTGCAATCCGTCTTCGAATCTGGATGCAGTAAGTCCAAAATAGTTTTGACTTTACGACCCAGTAGACGCTCACTTGGTGTCTGATTGGAACCAGACGTTCCAGGTGTAGAGCGAAGATCAGCTAACAATTTATGCAGGTTTTCATGCCAATTTCTTGGTTCCATCTTCGATAGATGGTCCTTGATGGTGCCCACCATTCGCTCCGCCAAACCGTTAGTGGCTGGGTGGTACGGGCACTGCGTATGTGTTTTATTCCATTCTTCCTCAGGAATCTCTGGAATTCTTCAGATACAAAAGCAGATCCATTATCGGAAACAACTGTATCGGGCAATCCAAAACGTGAAAACAATTCAATCAGAAATGTTACCACAGTAGTCGCTGAAAATGAACCATTAGTCAATCGTACTTCTGGCCATTTTGTCAGTGCATCTACAACGACTAGGAAAGTATGTCCCTTAAAAGGACCCGCAAAATCCAAATGCAGTCTACTCCATGGTCGGTGAGGAACTGGCCAGGGTAGAGTAACAGCAGCGGCAGGGTAATGTCGATGAACTTGACAGCTCGGGCATTGGCGTACCATATTCTCTATGTCTTGGTCCATCCCAGGCCACCATGCGTATGCACGAGCAATTGCTTTACATCGTACCATGCCCTGATGAGAGGCATGTAGCAATTCTAAAACTTTGTTACGTAGAGCAGCAGGTATCACTACTCGATTTCCCAAAAGTATGCAGTTCCTATGAGTAGATAATGCTTCTCTCCGACTAGCGTAAGGTTTGAATTCATCAGACAAATCGCTCATGTCCCAACCTTGTTGGACACATCGCAATATTCTTACCAATACGCGGTCCTTGGACGTAGCCTGTGCTACGTTGGTAGCAGTTAAGGGTGAATCATCCGGCGCTTCTTCGAACATGAAGACATCGCCAGGCTCAGGAAATCCTAAATCACATACATCATGAATAGGCAAGCGACTACAGAAATCTGCATTACCATGTTTATGTCCGGGACGGTACATCAGCGAGTAATTGTAATTACTTAAGAGTAAAGCCCATCTCATCATCCTTGGTGAGAGTACAGCAGGAATAGGCTTTCCAGGACCCAGCAAACCTAATAGTGGTTTGTGGTCTGTGATTATCATGAAAGAACGTCCCCAGATAAATTTATGGAATTTCTTTAGTCCGTACATAATAGATAACGCTTCTCGATCGAGCTGCGAGTAATTTCTTTCTGCAGCGTTGAGAACTCGTGATCCGAAAGCGATTGGGCGCTCATCTCCGTTTGGCATCTGATGGCTAAGTACAGCTCCCAGCCCGTACGGAGAAGCGTCCACCGACAGCAGTAAAGGTAAATCAGAGTTGTAGTGCACTAAGCAGTTATCAGTAGTTACAGCAAGCTTAGCTTTTGGAAACTCTTCTCTTGGTCTTTACCCCAATGGAACTTTTATCCTTCGATAGCAATTGGTACAATGGGTGTAAGAGGCTAGCTTTATTCTGAATAAAACGATCATAGAAGTTCAGCAGCCCTAGGAATGATTGCAGTTCCTTCAGGTTTGTAGGTGCTCTAGCTTCCCTAATTGCCTTGACTTTATCATTAGTTGGTCTCAATCCCGTCTGATCTAAGCAAAATCCCACATACTGTACTGACCTTACTGCAAAAGCACATTTGTGGAGGGAGACGCGTAGGCCTAAATCCTTGAATCGTTGCAACACGCTACGCGTTCTTGACCATAATTGCTGTAAGTCCTTTCCTGAAATTAGGAAGTCGTCAAGGAACACTGCAACTCCGTCAATGTCTCGTACAATGGACTCCATCGTTCGCTGGAAATAAGCAGGTGCAGAGGCCACTCCAAAAGTCAAACGCCTCGGGCGTAGGAGTCCCCTTGTAGTATTTAATGTAAGAATCGTAGCCGATTCTGGATCTACCGGAATTTGTGTATATGCTTGATCTAAATCTAGTTTAGTAAAGAAGCAACCACCGCTAATTTTGCAATTACTTCATCTTTTGATGGTAGCGGGTAAACATCGACCACACAGCGATTTATTTAACGTAGACCCATAGGCACCACCAAATTCTGACCTTCCCATTTTTTCTTAAAACTGTAACAATGGGTGTAGCCCATTCTGAGTTACTGACAGGTTCCAAGATATCCTCTTGCACTAACCTGTCTAATTCGGCATCGACACGATCTCGTAATGGGAAAGGTACACTACGATGTTTTAAGAAAACCGGTTTCGCATTTTCTTTTAATAAGAGCTTCACAGGTTTGCCCTTGAATTTTCCCGGACCATCCTCAAAGACCTCCGAGAAATCTTTTATTTGTACGGGTAACTGAACAGGTTTTGGTGAACACGTCCAGTGAATACCTTCTATTCTTAACCCGAATGGTTGAAACCAATTCCGTCCCAGCAAGCTAGGACCCGTACCTTCCATAACCAGTAAAGGTAAAGTATGTAGTGGGGCTCGCGAAAGAAACTCGTACCTTAAATTCACCTCGAATCGATAATCGCTCCTTGGACCAAGTCTGTAAAGAGGGTAACGATTGAGCCAATGGCCGACCTTTAGGCCATAATTTCTCAAAAGTGTTCGACCCAATCAGCGTTCGAGATGCACCGCTGTCGACTTCGAACTGTAATGGTTGACCGTCCAACATTAGCTGTACACAGTCAGGCTCTGCATGGTTAGGCTTAGTATCTGTAATCTTGAATAAATATGAAGGTTGCATCGACATAGTAGTAGGCCTAATCTCATCTGGTTTATCCACATCGGATAGTTGCATGTTTTTATTAGTAGGCTTAGGCTTCTTATCACGGTCAAGAGTAGGTCCTTGGCTCTTTTGTTTGACCAAACACATTTTCTCCAAATGGCCTTCCTTTTTGCAAAACCTACATTGCGTATGGAAGTGCGGGCAACGATTTGCCAAGTGTTCCCACCTTCCACAGCGGTAGCAATGCCTATTTGTATTACTATGAGGCCGAGCCTTGTAAGATCTATACTTAGGGGTAAACCCCCCCTTATCACCTAGTTCAGGCCCTACCTTATGAACTGTACCTGTAGATGGCCCTAGGCTCATAGACCTGCCATCGGAAGCATGTAATTCATTTGCATCCTTACTAGCTGTTTCTTGTGCAAGGGCAGCAGCATAGACTTTTCGGAAAGTTAGCTCAGGATCAGCAAGTAGTCTTTTTGCAGGGATTGGTCTCTCATACCGCATATTAATCTATCTAGTAGCATTTCTTCCAGGTCAGTGAATTCACAGAACTCACTCAGTTTACGTAAATCTGCTATGTAGGAACTCAAGGTTTCCATAGGAAGTTGATCCCTACGGTTAAATTTAAACCTTTGTACATATTTGCTTGGCTTCGGATTGAAATGCTGAGTTAAAAGGTCCAAAGCATTGTCAAACGTTATTTCCATTGGCTTTTTGGGCGTGGCCAATGAACGTAAGACCGTATAGGTTTCTGTTCCACATACTGAGTAGAAAATAGCCTTCTTTTTATTCTGGTCCTCTATATTATTTGCCACAAAATAGCATTCTAAAATGTTCCTTATAGATGTCCCAACATGCTGTACTTACGTAGGCACCTATTTGGCCATAGGAAGTGGGCGTCGTCGAGGCACCCTCGTTTTTTGTAATAAGAGTGTTAGGCATCCTGTTTACGTCGTCGCCATATGTTATGTTTAGGAATCAAGGTGAAACTAATATTCAGTACACGACGTCCAAATAACCATGTTGCTTTATTAAGTAAAGACATATTCAATTACACTTAGAACATTGCAAAACGTGGACCTGTCAGGCTAGGTTCCGGAAGAAGATCAGCTGCTCACTCCACTTCACGGCGCAGTCGCTGCGTGAAAAGTAGTCCGCGGAAAATAGTGCGCGGAAATATCAGTGCGCGGCGGCTCATATGAAATACAGAAACTAAACATAATAATATACACAACAGTCATGGTCATCTTTCTTCTCGATGCCGTCAATTTTGGTCCCCGGGGCAAGCTGATTGGACTTGTCCGGCAGAAGCTCTGGGAGTGGTACGTCAAGTGGTGCACGTGGTGCTTCTAGAAGGATAGGACAGTTTTTACTCTTCAGTTGGTGGACTGTCTCAGCAAAGTTAGTGTGCGCCTTGACTTTTGAGGTTGGGTAGTTGAGCCATTTGTCGGGGTTTAGGCGCACCAGTTTTTCGTGCAGTTGGACAGCGCGCTGCTCTCTTCTTAGCTGTAGAGGCTCAATTTAGCTGAACCACTCCATGGCGATAATTGGGGTGGTTTTCACTGCTCCCGTTATGAGGCGAAGGGCTCGATTTTGGACTCTGTCGACATGGCTGACGTGCGTTGCGGCGGCGGCAGGAAAGACTTCGGTGCCGTACTCAATGGCTGGTCTGATGTACGTTTTGTAGGTCAGCGCCAGAGTGTCTAGTTTTGCGCCCCAGGACACACCGGCTACCCTTTGAAGGAGTCGTAGTCGTTTTTGGCCCTTCTCTGCAGCCTTTTCAAAGTGGATCTTGCCGGTCATTTTTTTGTCGAGAGTCACGCCAAGGTATTTCATCTCATCTGTCTGTTTAATCTGTTCGCCATCAAGAGTGATGTTGAACTTGAAGGGATTGTGACTCATCGTGAAGTAGGTGCAGATGGTTTTGCTGCAGTAATCATCATAATTTTCTATCTTCTCCAGTAGCCCTACATTCGATAATATAGCTTGTTAATTATTATATTTCACTTGAATGTTCTAATTTTACTGATGTATGCTTAGGTATTGTATGAGAGTTTTTAAGATTCTATTAAAAATGAATTTAAATATAGGCCTATATGAAATGTTAATTTTAAGGCAGGCCTACTGTAAACTATTTAGCCCCTTCCCCCCCTTTCCCCCCAAAAAAACGAGTCAGTTGTATATAAATTATGTTATTTTAAAAGAAACTTTAGTAGAACAGTTAAATGATATTTATAAATTAATTGAACTTAACACTGTTCTTAGGTGAGAAAATAAGTTTAAATTATGTTGCAATATTTCGAAAAGTTTCACTTTTCTTCGACAGGCAGACATTTACAAAAATCAAACATCTGAACAAACAATAACCACAGCTATGTGGATGAAAAATTAATTGCAAAGAAGTTGTATTTTTAAGTAATTTAACAAGGTGAAAGAAAAACATTTACAAATGATCTATCCCTAGCTTTAATTTATGACAAAACAACTAGGTATAAAAAATAAAGTAGTTATAGGCTTGATAGATAATTGGTTGTTTGTTAGTTGAAAAGTTCATTGTTTATAGTTTGAGTTGATAGTTTTAGTTGATAGTGGAAAAAAAAATATATATATATATATAAATAATAATAAATCCAACAATATAAATTATTTTAAGTTGAAAGATGTTAGCTGTAAGACTAATCTTGTTTTGATGGTACGAATTCTTGCCACAACGCTGGAAATGCTGTGTTGGGTGTACTGACAATCTCCGGTGTGACAGCCATGAATGCAGATTCTTTCAGTTTCCGTTTGAACCAATCGCAATCGGCCTCATGTTGGATGATGGAGGCGTTGTTCCAAGAAACATAATGATGATTGTCAAACACGTGTTCAGCCAATTTTGAAGTATCAACTTTCCGATTATTCACGTTATATTTGTGCTCTTTAATCCGAACATTCAACGGTCTTTTTGTTTCTCCAATGTAGAGAGCTCCACATTCACAAGGTATCGAATATATACAGTTTTTTGATGATTGAATTGGGTTATAAGGTTTAGTTTTTGTCAACAAACTACGAAAAGTATTTGATGACTTGAAAACAGTTCTTATACCATGTGGAGATAAAAGGCGTCTCAACTTTTCTGACAAATTTGGGTGGTTTTCAAGCACAATTGTCTTAAGAATATCACGTCCACCATCATCAGTTTCAATATCTGTTGATAACATCGCATTTGTTATAGCAGGCTTCACACATCTGGGCCTATGTGAGAAATTCTCTGGATATCCATTTTGCATTAATGCTTTTTTAATGTTTGACTCTTCTACACATAAACTATCAGGAGTTGAACAAATGGCCTGAGCCCGATATAGTAGACATTTTTGTATTCCTTCTTTAACGTGGGAAGGATGATGGGATTTAGCATGAAGATACTGGTCTGTGTGGGTAGGTTTCCTGTATACACAAGTAGAAACCATCATCATCATCATTATTTCTTGTCATGAGTACATCAAGAAACGGTAGACATGCTTGATTTTCTTCTTCTGTTGTGAATTTAATGTTAGAATAGAATGAAAAGAATTGAGGTCATTTAATAATTCAATCAGCTCATCTTTGTCACCTTTATAGATACAGATTATATCATCGACATATCTTCGCCATAGAATCACATGAAGCTTATTAGTACTCAGAACATTTGTTTCTAAGTGGTCCATGTACACGTCAGCAAGTAATGGAGAAAGACAGCTTCCCATAGCAAGACCATCACGTTGTAGATAAAAATTAGTCTCGAATTGAAAATAGCTTGACGTCAAACACATTTCTAATAGCTCCATGATGCTGTCTACTGGTAGCCTAGTTCTTTCTGAGAGAGTTGAATCCGTAGTGAGTTTGTTCTTAACAAGAATTAGTGCCTGTTTTATAGGAACAGATGGAAACAAGTTAACTACATCGAAGCTCACCATTTTGGAATCTCTGTCGATTTGTGTATCCTTCAGCAGCTCAACAAGAAAAGTGAAACTTTTCGAAATATTGCAACATAATTAAAAACTTATTTTCTCACCTAAGAACAGTGTTAAGTTCAATTAATTTATAAATATAAATTATATGTTGTTGCAAAAGGGAAGGGACAGTATTCTTGCACTTGAAAGAATGGAGGTAACCTGACTTGGTTTTGTTATATACCCCCAGTGCGGCAAGGGGACTGACTTCAGCTACGATCCGTGGGCAGATCGACAACGGGAACATCTCTTCAAGTCCTCTTCTTTCCCGCAGACTTCCAACCATTGAAGGTAATATTACATATATATTATATTATGACTGGTCTCCTATCTAAGCTTTAATTTGGAGCTCAGGCTACAACTTACAAGTAATTAATTAGCGTAGGCCTAAGCTTCTACTACTAGGGAAACGCCAAAGTCGTTGTTAGACGAGTGAGAGAGCCACGTGTTGAGTACCCGTGAACATTAATTGGATTTAAGTTAGGTAATTATATTGTGGTATAAATACAGTAAGATCTCTCTTATCCGATCTCCTCTTATCCGATGTTCCGTGTTAACCAAGCCGCAAAAAAAAATAAAAAAAAAAATAAAAAATAAAGTTTTAAATACGTAAAAAAAAAAATAATCATATTTAAAATCAGTTCCCAGTTTTTGGGTGGTTTGGGGGTTTTCCAAACCCTTATCAAGGGCATGAAACTGTAGATATAAATTGCAGACTTTGTGTTTCTTTAACATTTATCCAACTCCCCTTTTTCTCCACCCCAATTTTCTCCACTCTCTTCTGGCCCCCCAAAGCTTTACTCGGCCACATGCTCCCCACTTTATTTTCCCTTTTTTAAAAATCTTCTTGGGAATTTAAACTTTTCCCCTTTTTCTCTTGGCCCTTTCCTTTTTTTCTTTTCCCCTCCCTTGCCCCTTCAAATTTCCCTTGTCTTTGGAAACCTCTCCCTTTCCCCCTCCCCTTTTTTTTTTGTCCAAAAACCCTCTTAGGGCGTTTTTCTTCCCCAGCTTAAATTTCCCAAACTCTCCAAACCCAGTTCTTTTCCCATTCATTACTTTTTATCTTTGGGCCATCCTTTTTAAAATCCCCTTTTACTTCTTAAAAAAAATTCATTTTTGGTGCTTCCAAACTGGGCTCTCTTCTTTTTTTTTCCCATGCCCATTTTTACTGCCCCCCTATGTTAAAATAGGTCAAAAAATTGGGCCCTTTTACAGCAAAAATTTTAAATTTTTTTGGGGAAAAACTCATCCCTAGTAAAATTTTTCACCAAAAGGTAAAAACCCTTCTGCCTTTTTGCACTCTAGGGTGAAAAATTCCCCCACACACTTTTGAAACTTTTGGGCAAAAATACTTCCCAAAAATTTAAAATTTTCTTTTTTTCTAAAGGGCTTTTTCCAAGTAAATACAAATTTTCCAGTCTCAAAGGCCTGCCCTTTGTCTTCTTTTTTATACGCAAAAAAATTCCTCTTTTTCTGGGTGATTTTTTTAAACCCAAAATCGTAGTAACTTCGTTTTCCCTCTGTTTCCACCTTCTCCGCATTTTTCTGGCACTCTAACCCCAAAAACAAAAAACATGTCCGCAAAAAAACAATTTTTCTTGTGTCCCTTTTAAACTGATTGGTTCCATCTTCCTTTTAAAATTTCATCCATTTCCCCAAAAGTAAAGAGTTTTTGGAGATAACACAACCTTGTCGCAAGCCCCCATTCACTTTTAAAAAACCAATTTGGACCACCCATAATTTGTCTGTACACAACTTTCATCCTTTGATATGTATTTTTTATCCGTCTATTTAAACCCCTTCCCACTCCCTTTTATCCCCTAGGGCACTCCCCCTACTTTCTTCTAGTTAGGCGATGTTTTGCCTTTCCCCGATCCAAAAAAACAAGGGGGCCCTTTTTTTTCCCCTTTTGCCACTCCCCTCCATTTTCTGTTTTTATAGCAAAAATGGGTTTAATAGTAGACCCCCCCCACTTCTGAAAACCCATATTGTTTTCTCTTTAGATCTGTTTCCTATAACCCCCTTAGTTTTTAGGTTTTATAACTTTCTCATAAATTTTGCAAAGACACATTAATGTAACCCCTCTATAATTTTTACATTCTTCGGGCACCCTTTTTAAACCCGCGGGAAAAATTTTAAACCCCTTTTCCAATCTTCCGGTACCCTTTTTTTGTTTCCACGCAGCACTTTTTTACTGAAATAAAACCCCTTTTTCCCTTTAAAACCTGATTTCTTTGATTTATTTCCCCAGAAATGTCCCTCCACTCCCGGAGCTCTACCATTTTTATGGTCCTTTAAACGCCCCGAGCCACCTCTTTGTTTGTTAACCCCCGTTCTTCATTCTTTCCACTTGCCTCTTTCTCTTTCTCGCATTTAAATTTTCACTAAACCCGACATTTTGCAGATCTGGAAATATTTCCTCCACTTTCTTTTTATTTCCCGTGGGTTGGGTTTTTAACTTGGCCTTTTCATTTACCATGGAAACTTTTTTCCTTCCCTTTTTTGTTTTTTTTGTCTTTACTGTCCTTTAAAAAATTTTTTTTATTTTCCCCTGGAAATCATTTTCTAATTTACCAAACAAATTTTTCCATTTCTTTTTCTTTTCCTCCCCCATCAAATTTGTTTCACAACGGTTTTTTTCGCCACGGTTTTTCGTATCATTTTATGTGGTTTTGCACTTTTTTATTCTTTTTTCCAAAGTAGTTTCTTCTCCCGAACTGCACTGTAAAACCCCTGTTTTCCCCCCATTTGCGTTTCTTTTTTTTCCTCCTTCCACTGGGTCTTCCACACAGCTCTTTTTTGCCCCCTTGACCCCCAAAAAAACCCTTTTTAAAGTTTTTTCCATTCTTCCCCTTTTTTCCCAAATTTTTTGTTTGGTGTTTGACACTAATTTTTGTCTAAACCTTTTTTGGGACTTTTCGGAGATTGGGAGTTTCCACACTTTTAGTCTTTTGTGCCGGTTTTTTATTCTTTTTTTTGTTGTCCCGTACCATCATTTTTAAACTTCCCAACACCAAACCCGTGGGCTCCATCCCAAAGGGAATTTATGGGCCCTACCCCCAACCTTTAAGGTTTTTTCATTTTTTTCTTTTCCCCTTTCATAGGGTAGTCAATTACTGTCTCTGAAACCCGTCTTACCATTTGCCATATCTCGTTATTTGTTTGGGTTTACCGGTTTTTTGAAACCAAAATTAGGTTCCTTAAAAATTTTGGTTTTGGGAAATTCTAAAAATTTTCTCCCCTCTTGTTTTATTTCATTATCCAATGTCTGCCCCTAACCTTTTCAAATCCTTTTCTATCTTTTTCCATTCTTGCATTAAAATCCCCCCCCTTTCTACAAAGGATTCGATTCATAAAATTTCTTTAAATTTTTCCCACAAAAAATATCCTTTTCAACCACTGGTTTTTCCCGTTTTTAGGGGGGCATACACCTGAATGAATTCGATTGTCATTTTCTGTCACGCACAAGATTTAAATTGTATCATTCTTCACCAAGGCTTTTCCCCATTTCGTACTGTCCTTTTTTCCCTTCAAAGGGCTTACCACAAATGTACCCCATTTCTTCCCTCCACTCCCCCAGGAAACCCCACAAAATTGGACCTTCTCGAGTTTTTGTTTTTCCCCACCCTTCCCCTTTTTCTCACTGAGTCCCATTACACACAGGTTCTGTTCCCTTTATGACATCAATGATCTCTTCATTTTCCATTAAGTGACACTATATTTTGTGCCCACATTTAAACTTTTTCCCTTTTTTCCCGTTGGGGATGATGTTCCCCTCTTTTGTTTGGTTTTCTCCTTTGTCCCCCGGTCTATGCCCTAACCCTTTTTTTTTCCACACCCCCCTTGTGGAAAATCCTTCTGCCCCATTGTTTAGATTTTTTTTCCTTTTTTTTTTTAAATTCACATCCCAGGCCTTTGCCATTTCCCCGTTGCTATTAAGAAACGTTTTTTCTCCTTTTTCCCCCTTTTCTTCTTTTGTTCCCTTTTTTTCTTCTATTCCCTTTCCCCCCCATTTATGTCTATAAATTTAAATTTAATCCCTTGAAAGTTCTTTTATATCATTATTGGGCACCTTTAAACTTAAAAACCCTCCCGGTGCTTAGCCCACAAATGCCTATCTTGGGATTATAAAAATTTCTCTTTGCCAATAAAAGTAAGCCTGTTTGTTCCCTTTGAGACTGGGCCTTTTTTCCTTTTTCAGCCACTTCTCTCGTTCCCTGCCATATAACCCCCACTTCTATATTTCCCCTGATTTTACTCTTTACCTTCTTTTTAAGGTTTTATTTTTCCTTTAATTTCCGGGTAAAAACCCCAGCCCTTTTACTCCACTTTCCCAAAACAAAAAAAATTTTTTTTGTAACCCCACACATCTCCCCAATTTGTATTTCCCAAATTTTTTGTCCGGGTTTAGCTTTTTTGGGAAACATAGGTTTCCTTTTCCCCTTTAATGTTTGGTTAATGATTCACCAATGTGTTTTTGTAAGTTTGGGCTTTCTTCTGTCTTTGTTATGTTTTACACCCAACTTTTTGCCCAACCTTTTTTGGGGGGTGTATTGGGTTTTTCCCCCCGGACTGTTTTTGAATGGGGAATTTCTTCTGTTTTTTTATGTTTTTACCCCCCGGGCTTGGCCCAACCCTTTACTGTCTTGGGATTGGGATCTTTTAGGTCTGTTGTTACTGTGTTTCTGTTGGGTGGACCCACCTTTAAAACCCCTATTTCTGGGGGGTTTTTTCCCCCCTCTTTTTGGTCTTGCTTCCAACCCCCCTGATGTTTGGTTTGGCCCAAGGGGACTTTTTCTTTTTGGATGTTCTTTGTACCGCCCAAATTTTTGACCAAAATTTTTTGGGCCCGGCGTTGCGATACCTTTAAAAAATTTCTTTTGGCAAAACCCCACCATGTGCTCACGAGCCTTTTGTGGGTAGGGCTTAGGTTTCAGCAGGTTTTTGGTATACCCAAAGTCTAATAATTTTTTTGTTATCTCTTTTCCCCCATGTTTTTTTAATCTAAATTTTCCCCAAAAAATTTTTTTTCCCTCCTGTTCCTCCCCAATTCTTTTCCAACACCACCCAAACTCATTTGTGTTCCTTTCCCATTTTCCGTTCCCCGCCCGGGAAAATGTTTTTTCCCAAAACCAGCGGATGTTTTTCCCCCTCTGTAGTGATTTTTCCCCCACCCCTTTCATAAGGGGTTTAAAAAGTTCTTAAAAAACTCCTGCCTTTCCTTTTCTTTATCTCTCTTTTTTTTCTAACATTTCCGCCTTTTTACCCTTGTTCAAAATGTTTTTCTCATTTTTCCTAATGCCCGTACCAAACAACTTCCCCTTCTCACTACTAGGGTACCCCAAACTCTTAAAACCTTTTCCCAAAGTTGGGTTTTCCTTTTCCATTTTAGCCCCCCTTTCCACCCATTTTATCATTCCCCCTTTTTGTTATACTAAAACTTATTTTTTATGGGGAATTCTCCAACCCGGGTTTTTTTGCCCCAACCCCAATCTTTAAGCCGAGAGGTTTTGCTTGCTTTGGTACAGGGTTTTAACCCTTTTGGGTTCCAATTTTTCCCTTGGCTGTTGTTTGGTATGCATATTCCCCACCTTTTTTCTTTCCCAAAGCCAATCCTCATTGCTGCACCCACCCCCACCCTTCACTTTTTTTTTTCTTCTTTTACTCCTTTCCCTGGACCCCCCGCACATTTTAAAAAAAGGGACCCCAAAAAGGCCCCCATGAAGTACATGGGCTCCCGCCCTAACTCTTTTTTCACACCCCAAAATTTTTGGGGTTTTTTCTTTTTTAATATTGACATTTAAAAAACTGTTTACACCCTTTTTTCCAAAGGTTTTTACTGTCGACCACTTGTTTTATCAAATTAAAAAAAGGGGGCCAAGAAACTTTCCAAAAAAAAAAAAACACTTTCAAAAAGTCAAAAAAATTTAAAATTTAAAAAACCAAATTAAAAATTTTCACAATATGCATTAAAAACTTTTCATCTATCAAAAAAAAAATGTTTTTCAAAAACTCTCATAAACCCATCCATTTTAAAGGGCAAATTAAATTTCAAGGGCCCCATGTTTTGCATAGGTTTTCAAACCAAATTTTTTGAAAAATCCGCAAAACCCTCCTGTGCCCTTTTTTTAAGGGAGGGAAAATTGAAGGGGGACCCATAAAATCCAAACCCCCCCGTTCCCTTTAAGGTAGTACAAAAACTTCATTTTTTGTTTCAATTAAATGGGCACACAAAAACCCCAACTTTTCCCTTTTAAAACCAAATTTTCTTTTTACTACTGTTTTAAAAAAAACCCCTTTTAAAACATTTAAAATTTGAGAGAAAAAAATTAGTTTCAAACTGTATGGGGTTGCCCTGGAAAAATAAAAATAATTACAGAAAGCCGCGCCGCACTTTTTAATGTACTCGAAAACATTTTTTAGGCAGCCTTTCGAGTGAGTGCAAAGAAGAAGATCGGGGATATTTTTTCGACTTTTCGGCAGTGTGCATTTAGTTATAAGGATATGAGTTTCAAGTGGTCCCGTGTGCGTCGGGCGCACGCCCGGGGTTTTAAAAGGTTTAGTGCCCCCACTGAGCTAAATAGGGGGGTTCAGTGTGCGTCCCCGGCTTCCCGCGCTGGGGGCGCATACGACCAGGGCCATCTCACACACAGCTGTTCAAAAAATGGTCGTTTTGGGGGGGAATTTGGGTGCAATAAAGTTTCAACCGGGTTCACGAAAAATTTTGGGAATCACGCGCATTTAATTGTTATTCCTGGCTTATCTTATTTCCCTTTCCCCGACTTTTTTTGCGTCGTGAGCTTCAGCGCGGGCGTAGTAGTGAGAGGTTTTCCCACATGAGAAAGAGAGCTAGGCCTAGGCCTAGGCCTATGTTTGCATTGTAGGCCTAGGCCTACTGCGTCGAGTTTAGGCCTAGGCCTAGACATACGTTTTTATTACGACATGTAGGCCTAATTGTGTACGTGTGTTCGTGAGCTTGAATTACAAGCTATTAAATCATTTAGTATACCCTGTATGAAGTGTACGTGTGTTTTTATGTTTTTTCCATTCATTTTTCATATATCTTTTTACCAAATCGGGCTTGCTACGAGAGCAAATAAAAAATTGACCGCGCCATCCGAGTTTTTCGAAAATCCAGGTCCCCCCGGTCCATCCAACTCGGATAAGGGATCTTATAAAATGGGTTTTTAAGTTTTAATTTTAAAGGGGCACGTAAAACTGCCCGGGCCATAATGGCCATTTTTACCCCAATGATAGGCTGGGGAGGTCTAAGTAGGGGGAAGAAAAGTAATGTGTGTGTAATGTGTGTGTTGTAATGTGGTGACTAAACACATGGTCCTCACTCGTCAACAACGACTTTGGCTTTTCCCCTAGTAAATCTTCTAAAACTTTTGTGGTCCAGACCTTTTGAACAGATAGGTTTCACCCCAGGCAAAATGGAACGGCCAATTTGCCCCTTAGAACAGGTACTTCCTCCAGGCAATGTATGAAAAATTAAAGACGTTCCTTTGGGGTCGGGGTAGAATTGGCCCAACTTTGCTTGAAATCGTAAAAAGGCGATTCAGAAAAGGTCCACCTCGCAAACATCAGCTAATAAAGGGAAGTATACTATACTCCCCAAAAACCCAGAGGCGAGCTCTGGAAAGCGGCGTGGGGGACACCTCCCCCTTCCCGACACCCCCCCGAGACGGTGACAATGCACAACAAAACATGACAAAAAACAAGACGACCAAAACGTGAGAATCCCCCTTTTTCCCCTTACCCTGGCGGGTTCTGCCGCGGGCCACTCCTCCCCATCCCCTGGGCTAAGTCTGCATTATACCTAAGGGTTGACGCGCCCTTAATCCAAAAAAACCCAAAAAAAAAAAATATTTGGGCCCTGGGCGAACAGAGAAAGGGGTTTTTTTTTTTTGGGGTTTCAGGGTGCGCAACCCCTTTGTCGCTCCTTTTAGAAAAGGCTGGTCCCATACGTCCCAAATTTATTTTAGTTTGGTTTAAAGGGTGCGAAAAACCGCTAGGTAAAAAAATCACCACTCTTACCTAGAGGAATAGGGGGGAAAAAAATCCCATGCTGGGCTGGTCAAAATCCCAGGGGTCAAGGGTTTAAAGAAAAGGGAGGGCTCTCGCGTCGTAGTCGTCATCGTCTTTGTCATCGTTCGTTTTCCTGGTCGTCTCGTTGGGAAGGTCGTCAAAAATATGGGGGTCCCGACAACGCTGCAGACCCTGCATTCTAGTTTGGGAAAAGTAATATACTACCCTACTTCCCCAGCTGATTTTGCGAGATAAAATCCCTCGCACTGTTTCTTGTAATCATACCACCCAAAAACAAAGGGGAAAATATGTCCTTGATAGCCAGCAAGGGGCCCAGCCATATTTTCAGAATGACAAAAAAAAATGTAAACAAAATAATAATAAAACATTATTTGGGTTCATCTGATCGCAAACTTTTCACGGGCTTTTTTTCTATTTTACTAAGGGGTTTTTTTGAACATTTGCAATCAAAGTTAAAAATTTTTTCACATTTTTTTTTTCTTCGAGTTTAAAATCGCAACAGATTTTGTCATTTTTTTACAGTTCTCAGTTACCTTTTCACGGATGTGTGTTTTAAAATTTCAGCTCAATCTATTTGGCCTTTTCAAACCGTATGACCCCGGGACAGACAAACATTTAACATACTTTTGGACAATTACGGCCAAGGCCCGATCGGAAAGGCGAACAAAACCCCTCATTCGCTTCGTACTCGTCTAAAAAACGGAGGGGGGCAGATTTTTTTTAATTTCTGAATTGTAGTAAATTTTAAACAATTACACCTATGGGAGTTTTTTCCCCGCCCAAAACCCAAAATCCTAACCAAATGACATTATAATTAATTTTTGGTGGTCAGTTTTAAAGGCAACAGCTATTCTTGCATACTGTTCAATCCATTCAGATGTATAAGCAGCTTTTACCTTTTTAAACTTAAACTTAAAGTAACATACGGAAATTTTTTTTGGTGGGATCTACAAAACAATAATTTAGGACCATGGGAAAAAGGGACTAATTTAAACTGTGGGGTGGTTTTATAGGCCTACTGATCATATTCATAAGAAATTTTTTAGGACCCCCCAGGACCCAATTTTTTAAAATCATAACATCTTTAAATTTTTGCATCGTTTTTGAGTAGTCCCAAAGGGGTTCGATAATTGATCTTTACAAAAGGCTAGTTTAACTTGTTTTTTTCAATGTCCGAAAATGTAATTTCAAATACGGAAAAATTGTCTTGCGGTTTCCCTTATTAAGTTATCACCCTCTCATATGCGTAAATAGTATCACAACCACTTTTTGATCAAAACACCATGTATGAACTTGGGATAATGGTGTGCAAATGTTTTAAGTAGGCCTACAATCAAAAGCTTTTTCTCTTGAAAAATCAACATTTTTACTATTTTTGGAACGTCAAAATGAGGGCCAAACGCGACGCTCATCCATCAACACTATTAAAAAAGCGAGATTATGCCTAAGTGCTTCACTTAACCCCCCAGTGATGAGATTGTGTTTGTCAGGTAACAAAGGCCCCACAGCCCGGGGGAGAAGCGCCTGGCTCAGTGCTTCGACATCCCCGAGCACACTAAACAGGCACAGTCGAATTCTTTTCCCCCAAGAACAAGGAGAAAAAACGCCCGCCACATAAACGTGGGCCCCGGCTCCTACTAGGGGTGACCCTACCCGGGTGGTCCTACCGAGGGGTTTCCTACCAAAATCACCGGACAGTTCTGCACCTGGAGGCCACCACCAGTCTGCAGGTTGGGTACAAAACTGTTTGTGCTTTTTTCGACTCCACAAAAGACTTGAGACTTACCACCCCCTACGACCTGGTTTTACTACGGCATTTTACGTGCGTTGGTCGAAAACGCGGGTAATTTTTGTTTTTAAAACCCAAACTGATTTTTGAAAACGGTTTTGGGAAATTTTTCAACTCCGAAAAAATCCGAGTTCGTTGATAAGCGCATTCATGTGAACGACAAAAAGTCAAGCCCACACATTTTTTGAAGGCATTGTCCAGAACGCTACAGGTGTGAAAGTTAAAAACAACTCCCTTTTCACGGTATTTGTAGCCTTTAAAAACACAAGTGATAACCCTTTCAACCCAAGTTAAAACTCCAGTAATAAAAGAAAAAAACCGGGTCTTTCCCGGTTCCAACAGAGTGGGGAAAAGTGGCCCGTTGACACGACGAATCCCAAAGCAACTTGTTTTTAGGGATTTTTTTTAGTTTTTCTACTAGCCAGGTTCAGCACATGCATTCACCCCCATACAGTCACGAACTTTTTGCCAGTGGTAAACTTAAAATTTAAAAATTTGTATCCAATCCCAAAACCAACCCTGTCGACCTCGGTTGCCATCAATGGGAATAAGGGCTAACAAAAATCATATTTAAATTTTTTTTTTACTAAAATTCAAAAAATTAAAAAAGTCCCCCCCCCCGGAATCGAACCACGGTTCCCCATTCCAGGGGGACGTCAAACCACTAGACCATCAGGAGGGTACTTTTTAATCTCTAAATTGTAGTTGCTTGTAATCTGAAGGATGGGAAGGACTGTTCTGCCAGTGTCTTCTCTTGCAGAACTTTGTAAATATCAATGCTCATATGGCCTGAAAGTAAAACCCTTTTTAACCTTCCCCTAGGGTACTGTCACATCCCTCAAACAAAATTTTCTCCTTAGTGAATTTTTCCTAGCTGATTTCCCTTGGGTAATATTTGGCCTTTTTGAACCAAATTTTTAGACACAATATCATCACTACTTTTTTTTGTAGTGTAAAAAAAATAGTATGTAGGATAACCCTTTCCAATCACATCGGCCGTAATCCAGTAATAAAGGGGCATTTTATGAAAAGAAATGCGTTCGAGAATATAAAAGAATACCCCCAAATTTATTGGCCAAAAAAAGTCAGGGGAGATGGCAGCACTAAAAAAAAAACATGGGGATCATTGCGGTATAAAGTGATCGACCCCATCTTCCATATGTATTTTGGGGGTCAATTTGTCCAATACAAAAATAAGGGGTAGAGGAGCAAGGGATGTTTTTTTTTCCCCTGCATTTTTCGTGGAAGATTTTTTGCGGTAAGTTTTATTCTATTAGGTTAGGATCAGGTTTTGCACTTTTCCTTGCAGGCCATGCTATGCTGCAAAAGGGCGTCGGGGGCTCGCGACGCCCTTACACGTTTTTTAAGAGGGATGATTTTTATCGTTGTACTTTCGTGATAAGTGTTGCGGGGAAACTATATTTTATTAAATAAGAGCAAACAAATTTTTTGCACCAACCTTGCAGGTCCCCGACACGCTTTTAGGGGGCGTCGGGAGCGTCGCGACCCCTATAACGTTTTTTTAAAAGGAAATTATTTTTTATCTCATGTGCCCTTTCGGATAGAGTAAATTTCGGTAAACGTTTTCTATTAAGTAAAAACTACAAGGTTTTTTTTCCCCAAAGTTGCAGGTCCCGGCCCTTTTTAGAGGGCCGGGGGGGGCGTCGCGACGCCCTAAAAACGGTTTTTCTGGAAAAAGGAAAGAATTTTTATCCCGGTCCCCTTTCGTGCAGATTTGGGGGGTGAATGGGATTCTATTAAAGAAAAAGCATACAATTTTTTTAGCACCTCTTGCAGGGCTTGGAAACCCCTTCAGAGGGCGCGGGGGGGTCACACGCCCTAAACCTTTTTTTAAAAGGGGTTATTTTTACGCCTGTGCCTTTTGTGAACGTATTGCGGTGAATTGGTATTCTATTAAAAAATACATACAAATTTTTAGAACCTACCTTTTCAGGTCCTGGTATTCTTCAAGGGGTGGGGGCGTCGCACGCCCCTTTTTTAAAGTTGTAAAAAATGCTGATTTTTTTATCACTTTTGCCTTTCGTGTAGAGTATTTTCGTGAACTGTTTCATTTAATAATATCATTTAAATCTTTTGAAACCCACCTTGCAGGTCCTGGGACGATTCAGAGGGCGCGGGGGCGTCGGACCCCCCATAAAATTTTTTTTTGGTGATGTTTTTTTTTCTCGTGAACCTTTCGTGATAGAGTATTGCGGTAAAAAAATTATTTTTTAAGTAATAGCAATCAAGTTTTTTAACCTCTTTTCAGGTCCTGGTCGCTTCAGAGGGCGACGGGGGCGTCACGACGCCAAAAAAGGTTTTTGAAAAAAGAATGAAATTTTTTTTCTCGTGTACCTTTCTGCTAGAGTGTTGCGTGAATTGTTTCTATTAAATAAAAAGCATACAAGTTTTTTACAACCTACCCTTTCGGTCCTGGTATGTTGAAAGGGCGTCGGGGCGTCCGACCCCTAAAACGGGTTTTTTTTTTAAAAGAGTAAAGAATTTTTATCTCGTTTCCTTTCGTGTAAATGTTGCGGTGAATTTGTTTTATTAAGTAATAGCATACAAATTTTTAGAACCCACCTTGCAGGTCTTGGCCCGCTTCAAAAACGTTGATAAAGATCTTGATTTTTTTTTCTCGTTACCTTTCGTGTGAGTATTGCGGTAACTGTATTTATTAAAAATAATAGTTTTAAATTTTTTATCACCTTCCTTGCTGGTCTTAGTTTGCTGCAAAGGGCTCTTAAAAAACACTCTTAAAAAACCGTTTTGGCGACGCACGCCCCCGACGCCTCTGAAACGTACCAACCTGCAAGGTAGATGCAAAAAACTGAAAGATATTACTTAATTTAAAACAGTTTTCCCAATACTCTATCCAAAAAGGACATGATAAAAAAACAAGCATCTTTTTCATCGTTAAATGGCCGGACGCCCCGCCCCTCTGGCTACCAGGACCTGCAAAGTAAAATGCAAAAACTTGAAGTATTTCTTAATTTAAACAGTTTACCGCAAAAACTCTATCAAAGAAAGGGACACGAGAAAAAAAACATATCTAAAAACGTTTTAGGGGGTCGCGCGCCCCCACGCCCTCGTAATCGTACCAGGCCTGCAAGGTAGATTAAAAGACTGAATGTATTACTTAAAAGAAAACAGTTTTCCGCAATCTCTTCCGAAAGGCAAGGATAAAAAATCAAGCATCTTTATCACGTTAAAGGGGGGTCGGACGCCCCGACGCCCTCTGAAGCCTACCAGGACCCGCAAGGGAGGGTTTTTTTAAAAAATTGTATGTATTATTTTAAAAGAATACAATTCACCGCAATACTGTATCTTTAAAGGCACATGCGAAAAAAATATCCCTCTTTAAAAAGCGTTATAGGGGGTCGGGGACGCCCCCGACCCCTTAAAGGTGCCCAAAACCTGCAAGTAGGTGCTAAAAACCCGTTGCATTTCTTAATAGAATACAAATTTACCGCAACACTCTAGCACGAAAGGTACACAGATAAAATTGATTCCTCTCTTTAGAAAACCGTTTTAGGGGGCGCGACGCCCCCGACGCCCCTGAAGCGTGTCAGGACCTGCAACGTTTGTGAAAAAAACCTTTTATGTCATTTTTAAAAGAATACAGTTTACCGCAATACTCTTCAAAAGACCAGAGAAAAAATAATTCCCCTTAAAAACTTATAGGGCGTCGCACGCTCCCACGCCCTCTGAACGTGCAGGACCTGCAAATTTGGGGCAAAAAAATTTTTTTGCTCTTACTTAATAAAATATAGTTTACCACAACACTCTATCACGAAAGGCACACGAGATAAAAAAACATCCCTCTTAAAAAAAATGAAGGGCATCGCGCGCCCCCCCCGCCCTCTGCAGCATAGGATGGCCCCGCAAGGAAAGTGCAAAAAAAATTGTATCTACTACCTAATAGAAAACAACTTACCCCAAAAATCTTCCCCGAAAAGATTTCACGGGGTACCCGTTGCCCCCCCTATAAATCTGTAAGTCAGAAAAAACCCCAAGGTTAGGTGGGACAAGTTTTAAGTTTTAGTTGATGGCCTACGGCCCCTAGGGCCCATAATTAAGGAGGGGGAAGGTGTTTAGGAAGAAAAACACATAGCCTACCTACTAGGGGCCCAGGCCTACGGTCCTATGCTGTGGGATTAAAAGGCGAAACAGACTGCTTTGAGACTTTACACTTTGTTTTACAAACCTAAAAATTTTCGCCGCCTCACAAATTGGGAAATAGGCCCAAGTATAAAGTACTGATATTTTACTAAACAGGTGCACAAGGCAGCTGCTTCTGGGCCATTCTTGCTGTCACGTTGACTTGCCCCGATAGGCCTACCAGCCCCTTTGTTCCTTCCTTTACCTATTAATTGATGTCTTTCTATTCAGAATACAATTCAATATTGTTACGAGGTAATAAGAACTGATTAGTTACGATTTCTCACCCACTTGAAGATCCCCGCACCGTCTTGGAAAAAATGGCGGGGAAGCTAAAAAGACTGCGGAATTTGTATGTTCCAAACCAAAAAGGGAAAAGTGCTACTTTTTTTTTAAAAAACGCCCCTTCCTGGGGAAGAAAAAGTTTTTAAAATGAATTCTTGGCCTAGGGCCCCAGGCCCTTACGACTGTGTTTTTTTTTATATCAGGGCCCAGGGCGACTATGTCTAGGGCCCAGGCCAGCCCTACGCCCATTTTGACAGCCGGGCTAGGCCTACCCTAAAGGCCTCTGCAAGGGCCTAGGCAAAGAATGGTTTATATTTCTTCATTAAAAAATATTTTTTTTAAAATATTTTCTTGGTTGTAAAGTTGAGCCAACACATAGGCCCTAATACTTTGTAATAGGGCCCAGGCCCTACCCCCTATCATAGGCTCCCCAGTAGTTTTCCCATTTTTCAAAACGTGTGCCCCTCTTTTCTAAGCGCAGGCTTTTGGAAAAAAAAATGGAAACACACAATTTCCCCTTACGTTGGATTTAGAAGGAGCAGTAGCTATTTCAAAAAAAATTTTGTATTTTCTATAGAACATAATTTTCGAAGTCAAAAAAACCTTTTTTACTTATGGATATCGCCGCCAAATTTTGTTTTGTACTCGTTAATAACTTAATTCATACAATGTAGATAATACATATTTTTATAAAATAAGATTATACCCAAAGGGGATACAGGATACAGTGCAACAAGTGTTTCCTCGTCCTGCCTGCCACTTTTTGTCTTCCACCTGGCGCTCACTGGCGCTTGACAGCTCGGCACATCTGCTACCGGCCCCGGTGGCTCACCCTGGTGGCCTAGCCTCGAGTCCCCAGCTTCGACGGCGACGGCGGGAAAGTTGAATCCATAACACCTCCACCCTTTAAAGATTCAGTCTCTCCGGGGCCTTGACATTTCTCTGGGACCTCCGGAGTGTGGGACTGATCGGTGTATCGCAGTGTCGTTTCTCCTATGGGTCTTGTAGGTGGCATTCGAACAGGGACCGGAATCGGTAATGTATCCGGGCCATGTCTGGAAGCAGAGTGGGGGTAATTGATGGAGGGATCGGAGTTGGAGTGATGATAGGATTTAACGGGGGGGTAGTGGTGGTTAAGTTGTCACTGGGAGACGGCCAAATAAAACTTTCATTACTTTCCTTGATGCATGGTCCTACAGAACGCATCTGGTTTACATGGCGTCTCCATAGCTGGTTATTGACTAGGATTGTGTAGTGCAAGATTCCATCCCTACTGACAACTTTTCCCACTAGCCATTTTTTATTTGGAGAGGAGTAGTTCCGAACTGCGACTTTCTGTCCTTCCTCAAAGGAGCGGGCTGTAACTGCGTACCTTTCCTTATGTTCATTACCATGTACCGTATCTGACATACATGGTCGGAATGTATGCAACCGAGACCGCAAATCTCTCTTCAGGAACATGGTTGCTGGCGATTCCCCTGTAGTTGTATTTGGGCTCGTCTGTAAGCAAATAGGAAGGTATTAAGGTGATCTTCAACAGATTCTGGTCCCCCCTTAAGGGCTCGCAGCGCCTGTTTTAAAGTGTATACATAGCGTTCGGCTTGACCATTTGAAGCCGCGTTGTATGGAGCACATGTCACGTGTTTTAACTCCATTTGACTGAATATAATCTTGGAATTCAGACCCGGTAAATGTACTTGCGTTGTCGCTAACTAGCACCTTGGGAAGGCCGTAGCGTGCAAAGAGCTGTTTAAGTACTCTGATGGTTGATGAGGAAGATGTTGACTTCATAATGAATATCTCGGGCCACTTGGAATGCGCATCTACAACTAGCAAAAAGGTATGTCCAAACATGGGACCGGCAAAATCAATATGAATACGTTCCCACGGTGTAGTTGGGTACTCCCAAAAGTGTACCGGTGCCTTAGTTGGTTCTCTTTGTATCCGGATGCACTCCGGGCAATTCCGTGCTATGTACTCGATATCAGAGTCAATCTTAGGCCAATACACAAGAGAACGAGCCAAACCCTTCATTTTAACAATCCCCATATGGGCAGAGTGTAGCTCCTGAAGAACTGAATTCCTACATTTTTTGGAATGTATACGCGCAGACCATATAGAATGCATCCCGACTCGAGTGTGTACTGGCCCTCTTTCCCCCCGAGGGGAGCACCCGAGCGTAATTGATCGTATAATATTTTCAGTTCAGGATCTAACTGTGTGGCATCTGCCAAATCTTTTAATCGTAGGGGTAGTTTTTCAATTTGTGTAAGTTGAAATAATCCCACTGCATCTTTAGAGAAAAGTTCTTCTGATTTGGAAGGGAATCTGGATAAACAATCTGCATTTCCATTCAGTTCAGATCTCCTGTATTTTATGGAAAATTGAAACATTTGTAAGAAGAGGGCATAATGTAAGAGTCTCGTAGCACTTAATACTGGCAATTTGTTGCGTGCACCGAAAATATGCATTAGGGCTGATGATCTGTAATCAGTGTAAATCTGCGGCCATAGAGGTAGTGGAAAAATTTTTCTACTCCCACTTATAGCCAATGCCTCCTTATCAATTTGGAATAATTCATTTCACTCGAGGTCAATGTACGTGATGCGAACGCTATTGGCCGTTCAGACCCATCCTGAAACTGGTGTGAGAGAACTGCCCCCAGTCCTACGGGTGATGCATCAACTGATACTAAAATCGGTAGTGTAGGGCTGTAGTGACAAAGTATCCTATTAGAAACGATTTCTCCTTTTATTCTCTCAAAACTCATTTGGCATTCCCTAGTCCAAAGGAACTTAGCCGATGCCTGGGTAAGTTTGTATAGCGGGTTTGCAATTGTCGATAAGTTCGGGAAGAATTTAGCGTAAAATGATACCAATCCTAAGAATGATTTCACTCCTTTGTATTCGACGGCGGCTGAACCTGTAGAACTGCTTTTACTTCTCGTCTGTTTTGTGTAATCCTTTCGCGTCTATTTTGTAACCGAGGTATGTTTACTTCGGGCTGGAAAAATTTGCATTTGTCAATGTTCAGATGTACTCCATGGGCACTCAGTCTCCTGAAAACTTCATTGAGTCGAAACAAGTGTTCTTCAGCTGTATCCCCCGCTACGATGATGTCAGCAAAGACGACACATACTCCGGGAATGTCCTGAGAATGGTTTCTATGTATTTTTGCCACGTAGCTGGTGCGGCATTAACCCCGTACATTAAACGCTTACATGCATATAATCCCTTATGCGTATTAATTGTAAGGATGTTCGAAGTGGCTTCAGAGACTGGAATGTGTAAGAATGCGCTAAGTACGTCTAGAGTAGTAAATTTTTTCCTTTACCGAATTTGGAAAATACATCTTCAAATCTTGGTAGGGGGTGCTGGGGAACTTGAATCTGTGTATTTACCGTTTGGCTATAATCTGCGCATATACGGATAGTATCATTAGGTTTAACTACCGGAACAATAGGAGTTGCCCAATCAGAAAATGTAACCTTTTCAATAATGCCTGCATTTTCTAAACGTTCAAGTTCTTGCTCTACCCGTCCTTGTAAAGCTAATGGTACTGGGTCTAGCTTTCCTAAATATGGGTTTAGCATCCGACTTCAATTGGAGATCACATGTAAAATTTTTTACAGTGCCCACTTGTTTGTTAAAAACGTCTGGATATTTTTGTAGAATGTCCTGTAGATCTGGCTGTAAGCCTATCGTATTTCCCCTTTGCATTAGTACCGCTTTTTACTTCAGGCCAATCTACCCTGAATTTACAAAGCCAGTCTCGACCCAGAATGCTAGACAGGTTATCTTCCACTACGAAGATCTTAAGTTCTTGCCTTTGACCTTTGTATTCGGCCTTGACTAGCGCATATCCTAATGGTTGTATAATGTCATTTCTGTAGCTTTTGAATTTAATTTGAGTAGGTTGTAGTGGACGTTTTGAAAGCTTGCGGAAAGTTTGAAGGCTAACAACAGTGGCTGCACTGCCAGTATCTAATTCCATTTGTATCGGAGTCCCATCGATCTTTAAATGTAATGTAATAGGTGGTTGTGTAACAATACCGTCTGAATGTATAGTGTAAATACTCAGGGGCTCCTTACCCTTGTATGTATTATCCTCGTATGTAGGCCTATTATCTTCGTATGAACTACTATCATAAACATGCTCAGTATCTTCATATGTATCCAACTGGTTAATCTTAGAATGCTTCCCCCTATTGTAATTTGGAGGTGGTGAAGGGCCTGCCTGGTCGTAGTTTCTCCTACTCATGCATACCCCTGCTACATGCCCTCGTTTATTGCAAATGTTACACAACAGATTCTTCACATAGCAATCCGGAGCCTTGTGGCCAACCTTACCACATCTGAGACACTTAATCCCTGTTGCCCTAGGGGTAGCCCTAGGTGTAGCCCTAGACCTATTTATTTGTAAGCCTACTGCATTAACTACAACTGGCTTGTGCAGTATTTCATTTGCGCCTAATGTGGCCCTTTCCATTGCCAAAGCAATTTCAATAGTCTTATCCAGGGAGGGATCATCTTCTTCAAAAAGACGATCGAGAATTTGTTTAGTATTTAAGCCACTGACAAACACATCCCTCAGCATTGTGTTGAGCATAATTTCGGGGTATTTGCAAGGTAATGCTAACTTCCTCAATTCTGATGTATAAGTACTTATTGATTCATTTTCTCTTTGTTTCCTGTTAAGAAATGCATGTCTGCTAGGAATAACTAGAGGTTTCGGACTTAAATGCTTAAGTAAGGTATCTTTGATATCCTTGAATGATTTATCCTTGAATGTGGCTGGGTACAAAAGACTCTTAAGCAACCCAAAAAAACTAGGACTAATAAAGATATTAGTGTATTTACCCTTTTTGACTCGGGAATATTTTGCAAGTCCAGGAAGGCGCCTAGCCTATCGATGTAGTCTTCAAAGTTCTCAGAATCTTCTTCGTACTTGTCAAAATGGATGCCGGACACGCCCTTATCACGCCTACTTTCATCTCGTTCTTGTCTCACACTTGTAGTTAGTGTCTGTAGAATACCTGCCATCTGCTTCTGCAGCTCAGCATTTTGCTGCATTAATGCTTCCATTTGAAAGATAATTATGTTAAGAAGAACAAATACCTTAATTACCCAGGACCGGTGTATGTAGGGCCTACCGGTACGTTGGCCTAGGCCTAGCCCTGGCTAAGGCTCCGTGCGTGACGTTAGCTGCTTGGCCTGTCTGTGTATTGATCCTACCGACTGCGCCATTCTGTTATGTACTCGTTAATAACTTAATTCATACAACTGTAGAGTAATACATATTTATTATAATATAAGATTATACAAGGGTATACAGGATACAGTGCAGATACAAGTGTTCCCTCGTCCTGCCTGCCACTTTCTGTCTTCCACCTCGCGCTCCCTGGTCCTTGACAGCTCGGCACATCTGCTACCGGCCCCGGTGGCTCACCCTGGTGGCCTAGCCTCGAGTCCCCAGCTTCGACGGCGACGGCGGGAAGTTGAATCCATAACCAATACCGCAATGCGTAGTACACGCGCCGCCGCCGCAGCGCTTCGATAGACTTTTTTTCGCGAATAGACTAAAATTAGAAGTAATGCTACAGGCCTTAGATTCCATTGATTCAAGTAATGGTAGTAGTAACAACAATAATAGATTTAAATTAACCTGGGAAAATGGGGGGATTTAATAGAGGTGACATGTTTTTCACTCTAGCACTGTATTTACTCAATTGAGAAGTAGGGCCTCCACCTACATGAAGCAGTGTTGTAAAATTTTGTGAAATATTTCATGAAATATTTAAATTTAAATTTCACTGCTTTTAAAATATACCTCCTGATGGTAATGTCACCATATTTCACATCACGTAAGCTTTACATGCAGCATTGACGAGATGCGAATTTTATTGCAAGCAAGCAAGCAAGCATTCTTTTCTCCGACTACGGTACGGTAAGGTATGACGACGTGGCGTGGAGTCATTCTGTAGTACAGCAGTACAGTAGGTAAGTTGAAGAATAAAATTATGGAAATATTAACCCCTAGCCTTACCCTATGGTCGAATCGACGACTTGCAATCGATATATGCTGCCTTACCTAGCGGTCGAATCGACGGCCTAGTGCAGCGCTCTGCGTTATCGACTGGAGGAAGGAAGTAGTTCGCCTAGGCGCTAACAGAATGCATGCAATGCCTTCTACTTGTTTCAAGCTATCCACAGGTGGTTATCGATCGCGTCTAGCCCAGTTTTTGTTGCTTTTCTGACGAGTTGAATGGTTTGTTTACAGTGAAAATGGCTGCGCGTAGGCGTTTGACAGAGTACAACGTTGAGGACATTTTGCTAAACAGTGACTCGGACGATTTTGTTGGGACTGAGAGTGATTATAATAATTCAAGTGACGATGACAATTATTCTGTGCCTAGTGCCGTGAGTGATAGTGACCCTGAAAATGCAGAACAAGTGAGTGACAGTGATGAAAACGTGTCGGGAGCGAGTGATGATGATAATGTGGCGGGCGGGAGCGGTGACCGTCGTGTTAGGGGTAGGCCTAGGGGTAGGCCTATTGCCCCACGGAAAAGGGCAAAAGTCGACGACTGGAAATGGGAGTCAAAGTGTCCAGCAACAGGTAGGCCTACCAAAATACCTTTTACAGGCCAGGTGTTAGTGACGAATTTGATGACTTGGAAATTACGCCTCGTACCATTGTAGAGAGATTTTTATGCCCGAATGCTTCAAAATTTACCACACCAAAACAAACTTTAAGGTAAAAAAACATTTCAATTCACTCAATGCATAGACCATACATTTACCTGATTATTTGTGAACAGTTTAACATATATTTCATAAGAATCGGATAATTACTTTAGGAGCCAGCGGCGCTCAGAAGTTTTTGATGCATCACAACACGCAAGGTTTGGGGGGTGAAAAACCAGAAGAAATAGAGATATTTCTAGATTCTCAAAAAGAAATCGTGGATTTTATTTGTATATCAGAACACTGGTTCGAGCGGGGTCAGGAGGAGTCGGTTCTTATTAGCGATTTCAAGTTAGTTGCATGTTTTCAAAGAAAGGAACATATAAGGGGAGGAACGGCTATTTTTATTAGGAAATCGGCAGGTTACAAATACAAAAATCGAGCTGACCTGGACTCGGTAGCAGTTGAGAAATCTATAGAATTGTGTGCTCTAGAAATAACATCACCCATTAAATTGGTAATTGTGACAGTTTACAGACCACCCAATCCGGCCAACTTTGGCCTGTTTATTTCCAAGTTAGAAACGATGTTCAAAATGCTGCAGTGTAAAGATGGTACAAAACACATGGTAATAAGTGGTGATTTTAACGTGGACTTCTCTAAACCAAGTACCGAGAAGCAAGACATGGTAAATATTTTGGGCATTTATAATTTTACGGCTCTTATTACAACCCCAACAAGAATTACACTGAATAGTAGTTCTGTTATTGATAACGTATTTACAAACTTCTCGTCCACGATTGCTCCTAAAGTCATCGAGACAGGTTATTCTGATCACTGCTGTCAAATTATCAGTCTGCCGGTAGTGGGCCAAGCTAAACAGAATAAAGGGGGGCCTATAGCTGGAGTAGGCAATTTAAGGAGGAGAGCATCATTAATTTCATAGAGCAATTAAGGGATACGGACTGGAGCGGGATAGATAGGATTCCGGATACTGATGGGAAATATAATGAATTTCTAAGAATATTTTTATCACTTTTCAATACAGCTTTCCCGCTCAGACAATTTCTAGTAAAATCTCGGCGGAGGGGGTGGCTAACGGATGAAATAAGAAGGAAATGTCAAGTAAAGAGAGATCTGTTCCAACAAAGTAAAGTAAACCAGTGCGCCCATTTTCTTGAGCGCTTCCAAGCTTTCAAAAAAGAGGTTAATAAGGACATCCGGATGGCCAAAAAGGCACATACCAGCAGGCAGATTGGGGAAGCTAAAAATAAAGTAAAGGCTACATGGGGGGTGGTAAAAGCACTTGCAGGTAAGGAAGAGGAGAAGGAAACCGATCCCATTGTTCTGGAAATTGAAGGAAGGGAAATAGCAGATGCAAATAAGGTAGCAAATTTGTTCAATGATTATTTCACAGATATTGCTGATAATATAATTGATACCAAGGCGGATACTGTTGAGGCATGTTTGGCCAAGCTAAGTAAGGGAGGTGTCAGGCGCATTCATAAGATGTGTTTAAGGCCTGTTAGCATTAACGAAGTTCGCCAGGTAATAAAAGATTTAAAATCAAAGAGGTCAGCCGGGTGGGATGAGGTGCCCAGTTTTCTTATTCGCCGATGTGGTGCGGTCATAGCTGAACCTCTAGCAGCTATCTGCAATTCCTCATTCATTTCGGGGACATTTCCGGAAAAGTTGAAATTTTCCACAGTGATACCACTTTTTAAGAAGGGCAAAGTGCAGGAGAGGGCCAGCTATAGACCCGTGTCGCTGATCCCAAACTTTTCCAAAGTGTTAGAAAAATTGTTTCTTAAACAACTCGATGCCTTCCTGAGAGATGAGAATATTCTGTCTGAATGCCAACACGGATTTAGAGCTGGATATTCCACCAAATCGGCAACCTTTCAACTTACACATGCAATCCAAGGGGCTCTTGAAGAGAAGGAAGTAACAGGGTCCATTATGTGTGATCTATCGAAGGCTTTCGATACAATCAACCACGAACTTCTACTTCGCAAATTAGATCATTTGGGGATTAGAGATGTCACACTGGCCTGGGTAACCTCGTACTTGTGTAATAGGAAACAGAGGGTGGCCTTGGGCAAGGGGCAAACAATAACGCACTCTAAATGGAGACTTATTAAACATGGTGTTCCACAAGGGTCGGTGGTAGGGCCGGTGTTTTTTATTCTTTACATCAATGACCTTCCTACCAACTTGCCTCTGGATTGCTTGGTGGTTCTATATGCAGATGATGCTAGTATTATTATTCGAGCTCTGTGTAACATGGGTCTCAAAGACAAATTTCTTATCATACTGAGAGAGTTAATAGAATGGTTTGAAGCCAACAAGCTTAAGTTAAATTGTGCTAAAACGCAGTTGATGAAATTCCAGGCAATTGGTGAGCCAGTACAGATGGTAATAGAACTTGGGAGGGAACTATTGGAAGTTGCAGATCATGCAATGTTTCTGGGTTTAACAGTAGATTACAGACTAAAATGGGCTCAGCACATTGAGAACTTGTGTGGTAGACTAAGTTCAGCGTGTTTTGTTTTGAGGAAAGTTGTAAAGCAGTGTAACCAGAGTACTGCAAAAATGGTGTATTTTTCATTCTTCCAATCTTTGATTCAATATGGAATCCTGTTCTGGGGTAATGCCTCCTCGGCATTAGCTGTTTTTCGTTTGCAAAAACGGGCTATTAGAATTATGGCCAACTTACCCAATAGAGGATCATGCAGGCAGGCTTTTAGAACCCTAGGGGTACTCACCGTAACATCAATCTATATAATGGAAATGGCAGTTTTTGTAAATGATAACCCCATGTTGTTTACGAGAAACAGTGATCCATAACACGAGACAGAAGGATAACCTTCACCAGGAACAAAGTAGGCTAAGGTTGTCTGACAATGATCCTACTCAGGCTGGGAGGAAAATAGTCAACCACCTCCCTGGCTACTTAAAGGAGAGCTTAGGAGACACAGATTTTAAATTTAAGATGAAATCCTGGCTGCTGGAAATGGAGTTTTATTCGCTCTCAGAATATTTTAGTAATAATTTTAGCACAAACTAATGTAGGTAACTGATTTGCAGTTTGAGCTGCACCTGCATTCTGCAAATAAGAATTAGTGAGTTTATTCTGGTTTTATTGTGTGACGATATTCAGTGATTTATCCTGTGTTATTTATATTTTAGACTCTGTGGAAAGGGTTATTTTAATGAGCTATAGAATGGTCTCTAGATACTTTAGTATACCTGTATAGGTAATTTTGTAAATACTTTGTAATGTATTGGATTTTACTTTATACCAACATGGACAACATCAAATACTCGCCTACCTTGTAATTGTGTAAGCATATGAGTGCTAAAATTGATGACTAATAAAATGAAATGAAATGAAATGAGATACGAATTTTTTTGTAAAGTCCTGTGCTATTCTCATCCCTTAGCGAAAATAAATGGATTTTTAGGGAAAGTTGGGGCCTTTTATAATGGTAAGCGGATGGGTTAACCAAGGACAATAAACTCTTTGTATTTCCTTAATTATATGTAAAATTGTGCCTTTATTTTATATTTGTGTTGACATTCACTGGTGTTAGATAGGATCCAACAGCTTCCCTTTGAAAAGTGATGGTGGCTGTTGAGTTTATTGAAGAATAGCAACACAAACATATACAAAACAGAAAAATACGAGACGTTTCGACACTAGGGAGCTATCCGAATAGTGACAAAACGCGTTCATTCCCTGGTCTTATTCTCGTTTTACGTCACCGTTACGCGTCATGATATCCGTGACGTAGCTAGTAGCATCCGAATAGTCGAGCGCACGATCGAGACTCGCCGAAATCTGGGAATGAGAACAAGAATCGGAAAAGGACACCTGATCTTGTTCTTAGTACTAGAACATGGCGACTGTTTACGATACGTCCGATAAATTGCATAAATAAACAAAAGATAAAATGCATGAAGCAATCTAGTAACAAGACCAGGAATCAGACCAAGAATAAGAACAAGACCAAGTAATGAGACCAAGAACGGCGAAGAACACTATTCGGTTAGGTCCTAGGTCTTGTTCACTCAAGAGAGAAAGGAAAATGGCCACTGATTGCAACAATCAAAAAACAAAACAAAAAACAAAAAGGTGGCTAAAAATATTAACAAAGTCAGAGAATATGGACAAATTTACAAGGCATTGTAGGTGGGTGTGGCTGTGACAGGTAGGGGAGGAGCCTAGCGGATGTTCAGGTTAGGTGGCAGTCTGGATTGGGTAATCCACTGATGTGCTAAATCCCATCTTCTGAGTTCTCCTGGCTTGCAGCTGGCAGGGAGTGCTTTAACCACTCTGGTTGTGTAGCACTTGTTAAAGGCCAAGTTGTGGGATGCTGCGTGACGAGCCACTGGTTTGTCCATTGTCCGGTTTTTTGTGTCTTGCCTGTGTCCATTCATGCGAGACCTGAGCGTGTTCTTGGTTAGGCCTACATACTCGGCAGGGCACTGGTTGCATTTGAGCTGGTATACCAGATTGCTGGTTTTGCAAGTGTTAAATTGCCGAATGGGGTATGTCCTGCCTGTGGCCTGAGCACTGAAGGTGGTGGAGGGTTGGTGTATTTGGCAGGTCAAGCAGCCATTGCCACCTTGGCAAGGGTAGGATCTAGTTGGTTCATTAGTTTGCGCATCCTTTTCACGGCAGTCTCCCTTAACGACTAGGTCCGCGATGTTGGGGGGGGCGTCTGAAAGTCACTCTTGGCAGGGTCTTGACCAGGTTCTGGGTTTTGGTAGAGGACATCAGTATATGTAGGCTGCTCTTCAAAATGCTGTTGAGTGCCTGAAGTCCTGGGTGCCACTGAGTGACCAAAGGTATGATGTCATTGGGTGGAGAGGTGGTCTGTTTGACTGGTCTATTTATGCGTTGTTGGATCGTGGTCTTGTCATAGCCTCGAGCCACAAACGCGTTAGTAATGCGTTCGCAATACTTGGCGAGGTCGTTGGGGTCAGAGCAGATACGGCGGCCTCTCACAGCCAATGAAAACGGTAGGGCTCGCTTCGTGTAGGCAGGGTGACAACTGTCATGATGTAGGTAGAGTTGTTTGTTGGTTGGCTTGAAGTGGACATCTGTTCTCAACAAACCTGATTCCAAGTGGATGTTTACATCGAGGAAGGCCACAAACGAGGGAGAAGATGTACCACCCCTGCCCGCCGCTGGGCCCGCCCCCTCAAGCCGACATCACCACTCCGGAGAAGGAGGAGATTCTCCCGTCTCCCATCAGGATACCTCACTGTAGAAAGTCCCCCGGGATACAGTGGACTCACACCGTGAGTACGCTAGGCTCGAGTTATCATGCTGCTTGGAATTTGGCTGGATACTAAAACCAAAGATGATATCTTTGTATTGTATTGTATTTAAATTTTATTGCAGTGGTTAGATTACAATTGTTGATGTTGTAGCAAGTTTATGAACATCATAATATACTCCTTGTCATTAAAAAAAAAAGTTAGTGTTGTTTTAGGGCACTCAACAGTTGAGTTATCAGTGCCCATTTTTTTATTTATTTCTTTTTAAAAAGATTGGAGAAGGGTTGACAGGTTGGGAAAGCAAAGAGAACATAAATCCCAGCCTGAAGGGCTGGGGGTGACAAAACTTTTCACCTGCTGATGACAACTGCAGCTAATTTAAAGTTGTTACTTTAATCCACGACGCGTTTCGTCCTTCTGGGACTTATCAGGCAGATGGTGGCTACTAAAAATCAGCTAACTACATGCAAACAAAACTCACAACACATAACCAAATCTGCGGTAGGGCCACGCAAGAAGCAAATTCTGCATGCATGTTGTCATCATCAGCAAGGTTACTTCAAACACCATTCATACTGAGCCACACCGTCAGCACAACCAGTAAGGGGGCAAAAATAGTTTGAATTCATAACATGTAGAAAGTGGAAAGACGAGAATGTGCTGAGCGTGGCTAGCAAGCTCTAGCCTGAGAAACTGGTGATACATCACCCCCCGACCCGACTCATGTTGGAACCGGGTGTTTGATATTATTTTTTTATCGTGTTTAATGAATGGCACTTAAATGTACAGATGGTCTAATTAGTTTAGGAGTTTGTACAGTACAGCTCTACCTAATACAAATGGAATTTTCTTATGATAGGAATTATATATCGATAAAAACAGAATGAGATTTGTAGGTCTATTGATGGTTAATTTATTTAAAGTATCTTATTAAGTTGTAAAAATTTATTACAAAGGAAGATCAAGATAGTAAATCAAACTAGGCTTAAAACTTTTAAATGTCTCGCTACCCGTTGATGACATGTTTTATTTATCGGGTTGTTTCGTAGCGGTGGTAGTGATATCTTTCTGTCGACGTTTCGAAGACCATGTTATCTTCTTCTTCAGGACTTGAAATATGATATATGAAGTTTGTGAAATTCCTCTTGTTTCTTGTTATTGTTTTTTCTATTGTTACTATTAAAGTTTTTTGATTGGCAATTGCTAAAACGAGTACCTCTCAAACCAAAGTGTTGGCTACGTTATATAGATGATATTTATTGCATTTGGCAACATGGAAGAGAAGCTCTTGATCTATTTCTAGAAGAAATGAATTCTCAAGACCAAAGCATTACGTTCACTATGGAAATAGAAGCAGACAATCAGCTAGCTTTCTTGGACGTGATGGTTAAGAGGGGCAAGGACGGTAAGGTAGCACACACGGTGTACAGAAAGCCAACCCATACAGACCGTTACTTACATGCCGATTCTCACCACCACCCGAAACAGAAAATGGCAGTTTTAAATTCACTCACCATCAGGTCGAAACGTCTAACAGATGAAAACCACATTCACGGGGAACTAAAGGTCTTGGAAAATGCATTCCTCCAGAATGGATATTCACCAAAAACCATCAAACAAGCATTTCAAGGAAAGCCAAGATGAGGGAAGAAATGGAAGACTCAGCTGAAACAGTGGCTATAGCAGTGCTGCCATTTGTTCACAAGACCACCGACAGAATAAGTAGGTTACTGAGAAAAAAGAACATCAAGACAAGTTTCTGTACAGATAGGAAAATAAAGCTCTTTCATTCGACCCGTTAAGGATTCTAATAAATTTGACAGTCGTGGAATTTACAAGGTACCATGTGAATGTGGAGATGTGTATATTGGAGAGACCGGGAGAAAAATATCAACCAGATTAAAGGAGCATGAACGACACATACGACTGGGTTTAGCAGCAAAGGCAATTCGAGATGATAGAGGAGTAAATGATTTGCAAAGACATCAACGCCTGTCTGCTGTAGCTGATCACGCATTAGAATTGGATCATAAAATTCTATTTGATCAAACGTCAGTTTTGTTCAAGGTAGATTCAGCAGTGCCACGAGTAGTTAGGGAGGCAATAGAAATTAAAAAACATCCCAACAACTTCAACAGGGATCACTGTTTTGTCCTCAGCCATGCATGGGATCCTGTTCTAAAGTCAGTCACTAAACTAGAAACAGTACAGTGTAAAGAAATCAAACCTATTGAGGAAGTTATCATAGACCCAGTCCAAGGGATTGTGCCGGTTCAAGAGGAAGATGTCTGGGGTGGAAGACTACGAGATATGAAAGTTGTCTAGCAAATGATAATCTGACAGTGAATTTAGGAAGCTTATTTAGGTTAACCAATCAAAAAACTTTAATAGTAACAATAGAAAAAACAATAACAAGAAACAAGAGGAATTTCACAAACTTCATATATCATATTTCAAGTCCTGAAGAAGAAGATAACATGGTCTTCGAAACGTCGACAGAAAGATATCACTACCACCGCTACGAAACAACCCGATAAATAAAACATGTCAAACTAGGTTTACTCAATACCGGTACACACAACACAGATATTTTTTATATTGACCGATGGCGATGGCAGCAAAGCTGGTAATCAAATAAAAATTACGACACTTTGTAAAAAAAGTGTGGCTCGTTTGTCTTGTGGTAAGCGTCTCTGCTTCCAATGCAGAAGGTTCAGGGTTCGATTCCCGCTAAAGTCAGAAGTTTTTTAACTTCTGATTTGGACTAAGTCCATCAGTTCTTGTGTTTGGAATTTGTAAACGGTGACTTTTGAGCCGTCCTAGCAACGAGGCACATAATAAATTTAAAGTTGTTCTGAATCGGCCTTGTTGATTCTGGCTTGATCCGCGGGTGTTCGCACTGCCATACCAATGATTGCTGTATTTCCTATTTAAAAAAATATCGATCTTAGGTTGGTTATCGCTCACTCTTTGATTCCGTTGGAGCCTACAGGGTTGGCTTGGTCACTTTGGTTTACTGCCCACCACTGATAATCAGTTATGTGACTGAGTGGGTAGACTCTAAATACGTATTTATTTATTTATCCTTGATATCTACAAACCGCGTTATATCTATTTAATTTTTTTTATTTTGCAGGAGAACATCTTTGGTGACGACCAGTTGTTCACAGACATGCAACAGAGTCGCCGTCCCAACCAGGCGAGCAGCGTAGCCGAACAAGACTCGTCCAGGTCGGACCAGGCGGACGATGACGGGGACGACAACCCCAAGCGCAGGGAGTTCGATCCCAGGGATTACCGGCCGCTGGACGTCAGCGTTTCCATCACGATGCACGACATTCAGGCACATCTAGTCAAGGTATGTACGTACGTAAGTAGACTCGTTGCTCGGGGTGTTCATGAGAGTATTAAATTAAGGATGTTGGCTGAGTTTCACTTTTGTATGTTTCTATACATACTTCATACTAGAGGAGGGAGCTGGGAGCATGTAGCAGAGACATGATTGTGGTAGGATAGAAAGAAGTGGAAGAATTTGGCTGCAAAACCCAAGCTGACCCTGCCAGAAGTAGGAAGCGGCGATGGAAAATGATGATGATGTTTCTATAATTTTATATATACCTATGCCTAGATCCGTCATAGAAAATGGGTTTGAGTTGAACCAAGGTGCTAAATATATTTAGATGATATCATATCACACATGAATGCCCAATGCTATTTTTGTGGTCACTTAATGCACAGTTAAGACAGACGCCGAGTGAATACGCCAGTTAATGCGCTGCGCAGAAGGCGCAATAGACACCTTGAGTAAACTTTTTGTATAAATGGCAGTACTTATACAAATCAACAGACCTAGGTAGGCAGTGGAGCAATGTTGCGCTATCTGCTGGAGAACTAGCCTATCAGATTGTGTCACATCTCATCAGTCAGTACAATCAATGTATCAGAGATATCTAACTATTCTCACGGACCTAGAGCCACGGTTCTTCTAGCCCATGGCACATTCACTCCGTGTCTGCCTGAAAAGCCTGCATTAGCGACCACAAAAGTTACATTCAGGAAATCACTTAAAGGTATGTGGCACCTTGAGTATAACACGCATGACAAGGTCAGGTGGTTTTGTATTGTTAGACTCAAATATAAAAAATATATTATGATTATCAAATTAAATCTCAACAGTCAACACTGAACATTTTTCAAATGCTGCTTTACTAAATAGAATACTTTTTTTATGGTTTTCAACGTTTCACTTCTAGAACTGCACAGAGAACGACCCTCCGTGCCCCATGATCCTACTCGAACGTTTTGGCTTCGAGATGAAAAAGGAATTCAAAGAGACGAAGCTGCAGCTCTTACTGTCTCCTGCGATCCTGCTCGTGTCCGATAAGGTGGTTCGCTCCAACAAGGAGAGTCACCTAACGCAGGGACACCTGATGCTGTCTGGCCTGCAGGGTAAAGCTGCTAGCAAATCAGCGATCACAAGACAGAGAGACAAAGCTACAAACTTTTAATGTTCCTGCGATCTGCTGGTATCGATAAGGTGGTCGCTCCAACAAGGAGAGTCCTTAACGCAGGGAACCTGTGACTGTCTGGCCTGCAGTGTAAGCTAGCTAGCAATCTATGCGATCAACAAGAACAGAGAGACAAAGCTCTAGGCTTTATGTTCCTGCACAATGACAGTGTTTATCGTCTGGTTCGCTCCATACAAGGAGAGTCACCTAACACGAGGGACACTGTAGATATCTCTGTGCAGGTAAGTCTAGCTCCGAACACGCATGTCTATCACGAGGAAGAAGTCGGATGACAAGCTACACGCTTACTGTTCCGCTGATCTGCTGGTATCCGATTAGGATGGTTCGCTCCAACAAGGAGAGTCACCTAACGCTAGGGACACCTGATGCTGTCCCTGCAGGTAAGCTAGCTAACAATCTATGCGATCACAGACAGAGAGACAAAGCTACAGCTCTTACGTCTCCTCGTCTGCTGTATCCGATAAGGGAGCGCTCCACAAGGAGAGTACCATAACACAGGGACACCTGATGCTGTCTGGCCTGCAGGTAAGCTAGCTAGCAATCTATGCGTTTTTCAATATTACATGCTCGGGAGTAGCCACCTCACCGTCGTCGTATCTTGTGGAAAACGAAAGGGCCATCACAATTCGATGGTAAAGCGAAATATCTTCACAAGTAATGTTAATATCATACCACAGTTTTAATACAGCCATTTGTTGATTTACAAATAATTTAAACTGTTTTTGGTCTTTTAATAGAAATGTTAACAATGAAAAGTAATCTCTCTGAAACTGAGCTTTATGTTCTTGACAATAATGTTTTGCTGTACGTATACATTGGAAGTGGGCAGTAAATATCTCTGTATGTTCAGATCCGAGACCACGCGAGTTAGTACGAGGGAAGAATCTGATGAAGACACGGCTGGACTACGGGGCTGAGGAGGGACAACTAGGCGAAACAAGCGGGAAGCTCACGGCACTCAGGCTTGTACAACACATTCTGTTCTCCTTTTAGCTCTCTACTGGAAAACCAGAAAATGCATGATCGGCCCGCAGTAACCAAAAATGGCGGCATATAGGGAACCATCAAGTCTAACGCGGGAAGCGAGTTCATGCATTGGAAGAGATGTCCCCATAAGGAATTACATTGGGCCTTTTTTTAAACGCTTGTATCTTGTTGAACGAAAAGTAATGTTAATGACGATCATTCACAGTATGTTAATCACCATTCTTTTTCAAACACATTGATGCAGTTAATTATAAATAGTCGCAAAGAATTTCATATGACGTTGTTGCAACACTGTATGTTCGCGTTTTGGAGCGTTCAATGGAAAGAAGAAGCTGGTAGAAAAAGAATATGAACCAACGATGCGCAGCAGACTGTCAGAGAAGCAGCCTCTTCGGCACGACAGCATCAAGTGCAGATCAGCTGGGGACTGTCCGACATGTTTGTTTCTTCGTCCAACACCAATCATGGAGGATCGGCGCGCGACGCAGATGAAAACAACTCACCTTATTAACTCGACTCATTTAAATCTAAACATGGTATTAATTTCTACTATAGTGATATAGTTGAAGAAGAATGGTTATGACGTAATGTGCATGATTCCTGACATTTCTCGTTCAAAGATACAGCTGTTTAAACTAGCCCAATGCTATTCTTTTGGGGATTCTCTTCCAATCACCGAACTCGCTATCTCCTGTTTAGACTGTGATTCCAACTAAAAATGAAGAGGTTGTGTAAGATTAAATGTATATGTTAATATAACAGTTTGAGTAGAAAACAACTGTCAGATGATAGCATGCCTACTCAGGTAAACGAAGGTATAGTGTGTGAATAACCTTAGTTGTTGATAGAAATGTTCAACTTAGGCCTTTACCTTTCCTTTCATTTCCCAACAGTGAAAAACATCACAGTGGCTTTACAGTCCTATGCACTGCCTCCTAGATGTTCGTCGGGCCCCTACGTCCTGCCTGTCCACGCGCACAGTGTTAATTGTTGTCCAAAGCGCTAGTTACCGTCCCCAAGAGCTTTCTTTTGTTTTTGATGTTGTTGCCACATTAAATGTCATCTCTCATGTATTTTACTGTTGAATCCAACTAAATTGAATGTTTTAGATCGTATTTTGTATACGTACATCACTAATCATGGTTTGCAGAATAGTAATATACAAATTTGTCTAGTTTATTGTGCTGGTAATTAAACAAAAAGTAGATATTGATAACTTTGTTGTTTGATAATATAAGGCAAGGGCTAATCTAATATAGGGCCTATGCCTCCTATTCCTAATCATATTAAAAATCAATAGGCTTAAGTAGCCTACTTGGGCCCTAGTCTTGACTAGGCCACGAGCTAAACAATATTACTTTCCATCAAGCAGTGGCGTGTGATAAATGGGAGTCTGGGGGGGGGCCTGGGTGGCACAATTTCCTTATTTCCCTGTAGTTCATGCAAAGAAAGACCTACTTGTTTTAGTTAGATAATGGCATCCCGGTATCTTACAACTTCTTGCACGCACCATTGCCTATTATGAAGAAAAATACAGCTCAACTCTGGCATGATGACATTTTAATCGTATGCAGATCATATTATGTAAACAACGAAAACAAAAGAAAGCTCTTGGGGACGGTAACTAGCGCTGTGGGAAAAAAGTGCGAATTGTCTTCAACAATCAAAACCTGTCGCGTGGACAGGCAGGGAACGAGGAGCCACGACGAACATCTAGGAGGCAGTGCTCTTATGTCTTCTTATCCTATGCTCACATTGACATATTCATGTCATCATGTGTCTTGACAACCAATAAAGGTAGTACTCCTGTTTCATCTTGGTCATGCTCCTAGGCATACCTTCATAGTGCCCCTGGTGGCTGGCACAAAAAATGGCGCCCGTGCCAGAAACTTGTGAAAAGTCTTCCTCAGATCCTTGTCAATATACCAGTTTAAAGTGCAGTTGCAGAAATATTTCCATGCAGAATAGCTTCTTAAGTGAACCAAGTAAGTCTGTAATAATCCCATCGTGCCCGCCTTCCAGTGATATGCAAAGAATCGAAGGTAATATGTGCGCCGCCATGTGCTCCCCTCAGGACAGGCCTAGGCCTAGGCTTGGGCATTGCCACGCCAGTAAGCCTACACCAGAGCACGGCTTTCAGCACCAATTCCAACAAATGTGTTGCATGGGTAACCCTATGCATGCACAAAGTATTCAAGAATCCCAGGTTAGGCTTATTGTAAACGAAATTGAGAGCCTTCTCAGTACTCTAAAGACAAAAAGACTACAAAATTCGGCACTTGGCCATGCCCAAACTGGGATGTGGGCTTGACTGCCTAGAGTGGTCCCAAGTAAAACAAATCATCACCGACTGCTTCCTTAGTTCAAAAGTCCAGATTACAGTATGCTCCCTGAAGACCAACCAAGTGAAGCCTAAAGCCTCAGGAAAACTAAACCCACTCATGAACCCAGGAACCACCGAGCACATGCCCTCCAGGGACCAGCCTGTGGCTGAAACAAATGCTTTGCCCTATCTCGCCCTCGCATCATCAGAATCCTCCCAGCAAGCGACATCCCAAATCGAACCTCCAGCGCCTGCCATAGAGCCATCCTAACGCGATATTGTAAGCGTACTACCCATAGGCCTAACATCAGACGAGACTTTGTCCCAAGCGAAGAATGACAAGACTGTTCTGGTAGTACCGGAATCTCAAGATGAGGCCTCCCCACCGGATGACAAACTAGCGACCAAGTCATCAAAAGAGCTGCCCCTAATTGACTTCACTGCGCCTCCCGTCATGACCCCTGGGCCTACGCAGGATACAATCTTCATGACCTCCCCCAGAGTACCTCACGGCGCAAGCACCTTTGCCGAAACCACTTCGGAGCTCACCCCGAACCAGAGCATGGACCCGCGGTGTGAGATCCTGGACGTGCACCCAGTGCCGAACCCACAGCTGCAATCCGAAGTAGAAGACCTGCACCAGGCTGCGGAGCCCAGTCTGAACATGTTCACCGTGGTCACTCAGCCGCCTCCCGTCGCCGTCACGGTGCCCAGAAATGATGTGGACATACCCCCAGGCCCAACCCAGATAACCAGCATCATCATCGAGCCGGCCATATCTTGTCCGGCAGCCGACTCCACCCAAGTGGCATCTTCGCTAGCACCCGAGGTCGTCCTATCTTTCCCGCTCATAGACAAGCCCAAGATCAATAAAGACGAAGCCGTCCAGTCCCCACCGACTGACGAAGAGCCCTGTCCCAATGTAGATGAGGTTGCCAATTCGTCCCCGACCACTGACGAGGAGCCCATGACAGATGTAGACGCAATTATCCCATTGTCCCGCCCGCTGGCGAGGAGCCCACGAACAAAATTGGTGAGGTCGTCCAGTCGTCTACACCGGCTGACGAGGAGCCTGAAACCATTGAAGACGAGGCCATCCAATCGTCTCCGTCTACCGTCGAGGTGTCCAAGGCTGTGGTAAAAGAGATTGTCCAGTCGTCCCCACACTCAGATGACGAGCCCACGACTAGTGAAGATATGGTCGTACAATCATCCCTGTCTACTGACGAGGAACCCACAACGGAGGTAGGAGAGATCATCCGGCTTTTTCCGCTCATGTACGTGGAACCCACTACAGAGGTTGACGATGACGTCCAGTCGTCCCTGTTCACTGACGCGGAGCCCAAGACCAACCTAGCAACTGACTCCACTTCTGCATTCCTATGTATGGGTCTGCATGCTGCTCAGGGAGATGCATCCCCGGCTGAGGCGACAGCAGCACCTTTGTCACAGCCCGTGACTCTGGTTGTCGCTCAGAAAGCAACACAGGATGGTACGTCCCAGCAACCCGGTGTTCAGCCTATCGTAGCAGTAGCCGAAGCCGCTCCAACATTCCTTCGCGAGCCCATTGCAACCAGATCGGCCCGGCCTAATCGAACAGTCATCATCTCCACAAAGGCCAACAACTCCCTTTTTCCCTCTCCCCCAAAACCCCACCACCAATTCCTTAGCTACAGCCACACCCACGCAGCCACTCCCTTCCATCTCTCCATTAACAGTAGGCCTACAAAGCTCTCCCAACCATTCCAAAAACACAATTCCATCTAATCTCAATTCCATAATAGCATTCCTTAATATACGCTCCATTCGTAATAAGGTAGAAGAAGTTGAACTTCTTACAAGTTCCCTTTCTCCCGATATTTTCTGCCTTTCGGAGCACTGGCTCACCCCACACGAAATATCCTCCTTTTGCATCTCAAACTATGTGAATGTTGAGATCTTCTGCCGCCACACATTCACCCATGGTGGTGTAGCAATACTAGCCAAACCTCACCTTAATATTTCCCCATTACTGTTATAAATCTTTCTGCCAGGAAAAAGACTTCGAATGTGTTGCTTGTTCCTGGCTCCTTCCTGACCACCAATTTATTATTCTCTCAATTTACCGTTCACCCTTAGGGGATATTAATACCTTTTTAACCAAGCTTGATGAGGTACTTATCCTCATCACTAAAAAATTCCCCCACGCTGACATCGTTCTATGCAGCGACCATAATATCGACCTTCTGGTGCCTTCGTCATCGCGAACTAAATTTCTTGACGTAGTTTGTTCATTCAATATCTATGAAACCGTGGCCACTCCAACTCGTGTCACAGCCACCAGTAGTTCTCTCATTGACAACATTTTCACCACGATTCACCCGTCACAGTTCTCTTCGAGCACAACAGACACCGGCTTATCTGACCATCATCTTCTTACTCTTAATCTCTCCCTCCCTAATTTCTGTCCAACTGCTCCCAAAATTAGTGTCAAAACCGATCCTTTAGTCCGGACAACATTGCTTATTTTCAGTCCCTGTTAAGCAGGGAGACTTGGCATTCGCTGTCTGCTCCGGGAGATGCGGACCAACTTTTTTCGCTCTTCCTGTCTACTTTCCTACACCACTTCAACACAGCCTTTCCCCTCTTAAGCCGTCCAATAAAAATACTAAAGCTAACCCCTGGATTACTCAGGAAACTCCGTTCTGAAGCCCAAACTTTGCGGTCTCTCCACCTTGAGCTAAAGTGGTCCCACAACCCAACACGCAAACAACTGTACTGTAACCTAAAAAATGTCACGCCAAGAATATACGACAAGCAAAGCTCAATCACAATGACTCCATAATTTCCTTGAGTGGGAATATCTCTAAATCTACATGGTCTATGATTAAAGCACAGACCACGGCCCCCATACTGAATTCTAAACTGTCTATCAAAGTTAGTGGAAATGAAATTACAGATTCATTACTACAATGTGAGCACTTTAACGACTTCTTCGTCAATTCATGCAATATAGCCGGGAGACTTCCAAATCCTTCTAACAAGGATCTCTCCTCTCAGAAATCCAACTACACCCCCTCAGGCTCCTCTATCTTCTTATATCCCACCTCACCCATGGAAATAACCAGATTATTGTCAAAACTAAGCACCAAGCACTCTTGCGGGTTAGATGAAGTGCCAGGTTCTCTCCTGTCGAAGTGCGCTAATCTCATCTCGGGCCCTCTGTCGTACATCATTAACCAATCATTTTCAGATGGCATTTTCCCCTCTAAACTAAAGGCATCAAAGATAATCCCCATCTATAAACACAAAGGCAAGAAAACTGATATGAATAGCTATAGACCCATTTCACTCCTCTCCTCATTCTCAAAACTATTTGAATATGCCATGCACGACCGCCTAATATCGTTTCTAAACTACCATAACAGCCTATCCCTCAGCCAGCATGGTTTTAAAAAACAAGTCCACCACTACTGCTATTTTTAGTTTTCTCTCCCCTCTTTATTCTGCTCTGGACAAAGGAGATCAGGCGGTGGGACTATTCTATGATATGACTAAAGCCTTCGACACAATAGACCACACAATTCTCCTGGCAAAATTTGAAACTCTTGGTATTCGCGGAACAGCGCTTAACTGGCTATCCTCTTTTCTATCTGAACGTACCCAAGTTGTGGAGCTCAAATCAACAGTTGGACAAGTCATCACCAAAACCTATTCTAAACCTCTTCCCATCCTCTGCGGAGTACCCCAAGGCTCAATTTTGGGTCCACTAGCCTACAAAGAGAGGTAGCAAATCAAAAAGTAACCGGTCTATAACAACCATCGTCCATAATAACAAATTGCACACAAACCCTAATGACATCGCTAACACGCTAAATGACTATTACGCTACAGTAGCGGAACAGATAGTGAGTGACGACACCAGGAAAATTTACGAATCAAATGTTACCCTCCCTAGGCGTCTAGATCATGCAATGATACTTCATCTCGTTACCGAACACGAGGTTTACAAGATTATATCAGAACTTAAAAACAAGAGATCATTTGGATATGATGAAATCCCGCCCTTCTTGATTAAAGAATGTGCAAGACAACTAATAAAACCATTAGTGCACTTAATAAATTTCTCCTTCATTGAAGGTGAATTTCCTGAAAAGCTCAAACTTGCAAAAATCATACCTATTCAAAAAAAATCTGATACAGTAGAAATAGGAAACTTCAGACCAATTGCACTACTACCAGCTTTTTCAAAAAATTTTGAGAAGGCTTTTAACAAAAGAATAACTAGGTTTTTAGAATCGCAAAATCTGATCTCAAAACAGCAACACGGTTTTCGGGAAAATAAATCTACTATAACTGCGGCAGCAAATTTCATAAATTGTGTAATAGAAAATATTGACAATAAAAACAAAACCATGGCCGTATTTATGGACCTTTCAAAGGCTTTCGATTGTGTGAACCATAAAATATTGATTAAAAAATTAGAATGCTACGGCATAAGGGGCGTGGCATTGAAATGGGTACAGTCATACCTCGCGAACAGGACACAATACGTAGAATTAAAGCAGGAGAACAGTCTTGGTCAAGTGCAAACATACAGATCAAGGGCACAAGTTATGAAACACGGTGTACCGCAAGGTTCCATAAATGGCCCTCTGTTCTTTAACATTAGTATAAATGACATACCAGAAAAAGTACTAAAGGGTGAGATTACTCTGTTTGCAGATGACTCGACCCTGAGCATGTCTCATAAGACAATCGACGAGCTTGAGGTAGACGCATATGTTGAAACAAATAATGTAGTACAGCAATTCGAATCCAACTGCCTTAAAGTAAACTCAAGTAAAACAAATATTATGGTTTTCAATCCTGGCAACAAACAAAGTAGGGAAGTAAACATACTTATAGGGAACACAGGCTAGAACAGGTAAGGGTAACACAAATTTTGGGATTATATATTGACGAAAACCTTACCTGGAATGACCACATTGACCACATTGCTAAAAAGATAAGTTCGGGCATATTTGTGATAAAACGGCTAAAGCATTACTGTAATATGAACTTACTTAAATCAGCATATTATGCTTTAGTTGAGTCGTATATCAATTATGGCATAGTGATTTGGGGGAACAGCACCAAAATAAATACTCTAAAGATATTCAGGCTTCAAAAGAGGGCAATACGGTATATACTAAACCTAAAACCAACTCAATCGTGTAAACAATATTTTAAATCACTAGAGATATGAGTGAACACTGTAGAAGGCTTACTTAAATAAATAAAATAAAAAATCCTTACCGTCCCTTCCAAATACATATATTACACTATAGTCTTTGTGCGTGAACATCACTTTGATACCTTTGTAAAGAACTCCGATACCCACCAGTACAACACTCGAAACAGGAACAACCTTCACTTACCATCAACTAAATTAAAAGTCATTGACAAAGCCCCAATCCATGCAGGAAAAATACTATTCAATTATTTACCTGAGGAAATAAAAAGTGAAGCAAACATGATCATGTTTAAAAGAAAACTGAGATGCTACCTTATAGAAAAATGTCTGTATAATATAAGTGATTTTAAGGAAGCATGACTACTACTTACTGTTCTGTAGGCTATGTGTAGAGAGGCTTCTCACTCGACGAGTGATGTATATATGATGTATATATGTAAATGTATAATGATGTAATTATTAGTAAATAATCTATCTTGTATTAGTAAAGTAGTTTGTAATTGTAAATTAGGCCTATGCCATGTATATACAAACAATTCTGGCAATGCTTATGTTACGATACACGTACTAGTTACGGCATCACATGTAATCCACAGCTGCTAATAAAATACAAATACAAATACAAATACATCCTCTATGTAAATGACCAATCAGACTCTTTAGATGAAGGTACACTCAGCCAATATGCTGATGACTCAAGCCACCTATTAACCCTCCCTAAATCTAAACCCATCATCGACCTCCCCCCCCTAATGAACAAGCAAGTTGCCCAAATGTCATCCTACTGCCGTGGTAATCACCTCACCATATCGCATTCAAAAACTTAGTATTTGTACTTTCACACCCACAACAATACTCCCTCCTTCAGTCCCCTGGTGCGTCTGGAATCTGTTATCATTCCCCGCTCCAGCTCGGTTAAAGTACTAGGCCTAACACTTACAGAAAACCTTGACTGGTTCACCCACTGTGATCTCGTTGCAAACAAAATTCTAACAGGCTGTTACTTAATTAGAAAGCTGAAACCAATCGTCCACCCCCATGTACTTTTACTTGTCTATTTCGCACATATCAACTCTCACCTATCATATGGCCTGCTGTTTTGGGGAGGTTCTCATCATGCCCATAGGATCTTCATTCTCCAAAAGAGAGCCATTAGAATCATAGCCGGTGTCTCAAGATGGCACTCATGTAGGGATCTTTTCAAAAAGCTTGGAGTTCTTACGCTAGCATGCACCCTCATACAAACAGCTGCTATATTTGTCCGCTCCAACGTAAATTCATTCCTCTTAATGAGTCAGTGCACTCCCATAATACCAGAGCCGCCCTCCACATCCACCTCCCAGCCCACAATCTGTCTCTCTTTTCACAAGGCCCGGAATACTTAGCCTCCACCCTCTATAACAAACTTCCAAACCCCATCAAAACCTGCCCCACACTACATTCCTTTAAACATCACCTTAAATTATTCCTCACTGCCAAAAGTTTTTACTCCATTAGAGAATACCTCAGTGAGTGAATCTCCTTACTTCAACTGGCTTAGGCCTATGCCGTGGCCTAGTATTAATCACCTATTCTCAAATTTATTTGTGTACTGGGTAACTCTCTGGTATTATATTGTACTATCCTATTAATAGGTACTGACAGTCCAAACCAGTGTGCCTGGTATGGCTAAATTAGTATGTATATATTTTGTATATTTGCTTAGTGCTTAATGCTTAATGTAGCTCTTTTCATTGTATATTACCTAATTGTATAATACCTAATTTAGTCACTAGGCCTATCCTAGTTTTACATAATCTTGACGATGCCTATATGTATACATTGTATAGATCAAATGGCAAATAAATACTCTACTCTACTCTAGGGCTCGACACTAGTAGGACCAGACAGCCTTAACCTAAAAACTACTAACTGCTCAGTAGCAACCCCCACCACCTGCCCGCTGCCCAGAGCTGAACAAAGCTTAAGCCTACACCACTACCATCACGAAAATAGTGCTGCTGCTGTCGCAGAATCTGCAGAAAAGCCACATTGGAGCAAAGTACCTGGGCCTAGGCCTAAGTATAAACTAAGCCATGGCCCTACCAACAACTCAATAATAACTCAATCCACGAAATCAACTGAGCCAGGGCTAGGCCCTAAGCAGGATACAATCATCGTAGAGCAACACGAGTCCAAGAAAACTGACTTCAAATCTACGCATAGGCCGACACTTGGGAACCTAACCCAACCAAACCCTAGCCTTGGTAAACAAGACACACATAACAAAAACTTGTAGAAATACAGCCAAACCTTACACACTCAAAAGGAATGAGATCTAAAAAAGGGCCAAGCTCATCTACCCTTCCACATAAACGTACAGTGTCCCATAACAGCATCCTCGAAAAGCTTGGCAAAATAGAATTTGCGATTATTAATTTAACGTAATAGTTTATCCAAGTTCTTTTTTTCTAATTAATTTAAACGTAATAACATGCAAATTCTATTTTGCCAAGCTTTTCGAGGATGCTGTTATGGGACACTGTACGTTTATGTGGAAGGGTAGATGAGCTTGGCCCTTTTTTAGATCTCATTCCTTTTGAGTGTGTAAGGTTTGGCTGTATTTCTACAAGTTTTTGTTATGTGTGTGATCTCATTACTTTTTCAAGTTCCATTACAAAATTATTTGCTAAAATATAATATTTTTATCAAAGTTGATTTAAATTCTATGGTATTAGCAGTAACAATATAGGATGTAAAATATCTAGACCCGGATTCATGTACATCCTGGGTATAGGTGGTATAACCATGGTATAACGACGGTATAAGGACTGGACCCCCAATTCTTGAGTTCGTGGGAGATGAGTTGAAAACGCAATTTGAAAACGAAGTCGTTTTCGTTTTCGAAGGAATTGGTATTCTTGAACGGTATCGTGGAAAACGTCATGGGTTGTGAGTTGAAAGCATTGATATTAATTAAACCCCTATAGTAGGCTAGATTAGCAGTCTCCTATACCTCCGCACAGGCGCGAGCGTAGCAAATTGAAGACTCAACCGGCCCATTTCAAGATGGCGATTTGGTGTTTTAATTTATGCTTTTTTAATGCAATAAAGTATTTTACTGGATTGTTTGATATGGTTTTAGCTTGTGCAGCATGGTATTAAACAAAAGAAACAATACGAAGTGATTGCATAAGGGAATTTAGTAATCATTTGGTGTTAAAGGCTAGTATGCTTACCTGTCAACCTGGCGGCAATCTTGAGAACTATTTGGCCACAAATCGCTCCCATTTGATTAACATGTAAACTGTCATTTTAAGATGGCTTCTAATTGTACCGGAAGTGGACCACCGACTCCTGCACTGCGATCATGTAACTCGCTTTCGATAATTTTGGGTCGAGAACGCGAGCGTTGTCGATCAAAATCGTTCGGAGCGATCATGTAGCTTGTTAACGATTGAAATGGTCGTCCGCGTTCTCACTCGCCTCGGACCTAGGTGAGAACGCGAACGATGTGAAAAATAGCTGTAAAAAGCCCTCAGAGGAATCTTTTAGCACACGTTTCCATGCAAATATGCATACAATATTTATTTGTTTTGTTTTTATTAATGAATTCCGTTTTTAAATGATAATATGCTATTGACTCATATTTCGTTCAAGGGCTTAAATAGAAACTTGATGAAAAGATTAAAACATTAGAAGTGCATTTACATGGTTCAAATTGAATTGTTTAATGTTTTCAAGGGAAGTCAGAGCTAGCAAATAGTGTTGTTTAGAATAAAATTAATGTATTTTGTGTAAAAAAACTCCATTTAAACTGGAACTCTCTCTGAATTATTTAAATTGAAGTAACATTCAAAATGCGAATCGCGTGCCTTTCAAAACGTATTATTAGCGTGAAACATAAACAAATTTCCAAGATAAAATAAAATCACCTCATTTTTATTTCCTATTTAACACCCCTCAAAAATAATATGTAGGTGTGAAAATATAAAAAAGTTGGAACAAACGGGGATCGAACCCCAACCCTCCGTGCAGAAGGCTAAATGCTTACCACTAGGCCACGCCGGCCGGGTGGGTCTTGCCCCGCTAGCTGCCTACTTATACGCAGTTAGCTGAAGTATATAAACACATTTTTTAATATGTTTTGATCGTCAATATGAATGCGTGCTACAATAAAATAATTATTAAAACAGTCTTGGACCCGGCTTTTGTGTAAGAATTGTTATTTCGTGGACATTTACTTCTTGTAACGGGGCTCGCCACGGCCGAGTGTGTGGTGCGCTGCGAAAGTCTAACGATACTAGTGAACGATCGAGACCTCGAACGATCGTTAGTACATGATCGCCCGTAAAGCTTTCGATCGTTCGGGCGAACGATCGTTCAGGCTAACGATCGATATCTAGGCAAAGTTACATGATTGCAGTGCTGGTCTAGCCAATTATATAGGATGTCTATGGTTGAAAGAGTATCACGAAATCCAAACACTTTAAAAAGATTTGCGTATAGCAAAGAGCTCGAAAAAGTTCTATATTTATTCTAGATGGCAGTGCCTTCATAAACGCGGGCCAATCGAAAGACAAGTTGTATGAAATGATTTGATTGTTGCAATTATGTAAACAAACAGTTGAGCAAGTTCATATCAGAACAATGTTGTGCTGGCATAGGGTTGGCTAGGCTTGTCAAACATGTAATGTAAGTATGAATTTTACTAGTCCTATAGCCAAATGGAACTTTAGACCTAGGCCTACACTTTTGCATTATAAATAATTTTCCACATCTGGGCCTAGGCCAGGGACGGTTTCTGATTTGTTTTATGAGAGTATAATGACACCTTTTCTCGTTCCACACAAAGAAGAAAAATTTAAAATGTCCGCTATTTGTTTACGTATCGCACTTTCCCGCCTAACTCTGCTTATTTTAAAACCTTTATTTGGAAGCCTTCCAACAAACTTTTTCAACTTTTTTTTTCAAAAGAGACTATATTTCTATAACCTTAATGTCCATGTAAAATATGAACATTGTAGTCCCACCCGTCTGGTCAGAATCGCGGGCCGACGTATTAGATGTTAGTAGTAGGCAGTAGTAGGCAGTAGCAGTAGCTAACATCCTTAAAGTGATTTTGAGCATGTTTCAAGCCATTTTTTCACCAAGAAGGAATAATCGTACCCCAATAAAATTTGGCATGTGTTGTCAGGTACCTAAATCCCCTCGATTGTGATAGTTTTCAAGTTCACATCACGTTACATGACGGCTGGGTAACACCTCGAAATCACCCCAACTCTGCTTGGTGTATAAGGTGCTTGAGTGTGTAGCGCACCGCGGCTTGGCTGCGGCGCCCTAACGGGCACCTAGATAACCCTAACCATAGTCTCACTTACGCAAATGCGACAAAGTGGAATCCGCTGCCGCCACCACCAAGACTGCTAGCTGCCTCCTCAGATCCAAAAACGAGCACGCAAATGAATAAGCCTGATCCATCAACTAGGCCTAGACCCAGTCCCAATATAACTAGGGAAACGCCAAAGTCGTTGTTAAACGAGTGAGTGAACCATGTGTATAGTACCCGGTATCATTCCCCATACTGGGCTAGATCGTGCCTTAGGTATATGGGAGAAAAGGCGATGTTCCCAGGTACTCAACACTTGGCTCACACACTCGTTTAACATCGACTTTGGCGTTTTCCTAGTTTAAATTGAACATTTAAAATGTGAATCGTGTTCAAAACGTATTAGAGTGAAACATTAACAAATTTCAAGATAAAACAAAATCACCCAATTTTTATTTCCCATCACACATCCCTCAAAAATAATATGTAGGCCTAGGTGTAAAAATATAAAAAAGTTCAAAACTAACGGGTATCGAACCCCAACCCTCCGTGCGGTAGGCTCTATGCTTACCACTATGCCATGGCAGACACGTAGAGTTCGTCCCGCTAGCTGCTACTAAACAAATGGCATCGATATTTTAAAAAATCAGGGATAAAATCGCAATGGATCTAGCTGATTTTGTTAACAGTTCTCAGTAAACTCGTGCCGGATGTCTGTTTAAAATTTCAGCGCAATCTGTTCAGCGGTTCGGCTGATTTTCGACGTACAGACAGACAGAATCACAGAATGAGATCCGTTTGAGTTGAATGGAGACACTCAGTCGCTCCGCTCCCTCGTTTAATGACGTCTTCTGATATCTTGATCATCAGTGACTCAATGTTTACTGGCTTCAAATTTCTGACCGACAAGGGGCCTAGGTCCTATCAGTTGGACCTCTACCCAGGAATAACGCCGCACCAGCTGAACAATCGTCTAAAACAGTCCAAGTCCATGCCGGATGCAAAGATTAAAAACAGAATTTAAACATGGGAACCAATTTCCCATGGTAAGCAAAGCACAGCTCAAATAAACGACGAATATTCAACTGTTGGTCAGTACGGAGCTATTCCCAAGCGCCCAAGTGGCAACACTAGATCATCTACCGCCCACAGATGTCCAAACACCCAAATAGTTTCCATTAAACCAGGAAATTCTTGGTCTGTTCTCCCAAGCTAGTGTATGTCGAATCAAACAACTCAATCTCACACGTGACATATCTCGAGAGGCCTCCACCCTAATGGACGGGGTTGTGAAACTAACACTATATACAAAAAACATCTCAACCTTAAACTGGGACCAACACCAATTCCATCTGCTAACTCATATTCCCAACCTCAAGAGCAATGCAACTGCCCGCACCCCAAGGTTGCATCACCTATCCACAAAACTCTAAACAAGCAGACAGGCCAAAAACAGACAAAGTTGCACGTGAGGGAACCTGATGTAAAAATCAAATTCATTCCCCCAACCACCCAAACGAATATACCCAGATTCTAAGAGAGAAACTCCTCCTCAATCCCCCATAACCATCCAATCAAGCGATAAAACACCACTCTAAGTCTAGGGGAAAACGAGTCAATGACCATAGTACCTAACCAACTCCCCCGCCTTGTCAGGTACCCCCTGGCTAAACAGTAATTGTGAAATGGGCAAACCCTCTTTGAAAACCCCCAAACATCCATGGCCCACTGACGTACCCGCGACCTTAGAAGTCTCAAGGGATTGCGGCAACTTAAATCTAAATTTGGCACGTGATCTTTCTCAGCCAAAAAAAGAAGTAGGTGAGATGGCAACCTTGCAACTGTAGAGGAAGCTCTTATACTTAATAACCAAAAGAGCATCTCACCACAAAAACGATTGAAGACCTGAAAAGTTTAAAACAAACTCAGACCCATGAGATACTAACCACATACTGAGAAAAGCCATGCCAGTATTGGTGTGGGCTAGATAGGATGTATTGGCCCTCGTGAAAGAGACATCTCAAAAATTTCATAATATCAAGTACACAAATCTGGTCACACCCACCCAAGCAGACATCCTTTGGTTACAACAGGGAAAGGCTACACCTTTGCGTCCCGACGTCCAACTCCTACGCTGAGCCCAACAAGAAGTCTCGACTCAGCGTTGTGCCAGCCTAGAGGTCTCGAACCCAAAGCTGCTACCCGGCCAAGACCTCTTGAACCCAGCGGTCTTTCCCGGCCTAGGTCTTAATCCAGAGTTGTGCCGACCTAGAAGCCTGATCCACGATTTGACCCCAAACCCAAAAGATGTCTCACCCCAGCGCAGACCCTGGCCTAGATAAATTAAAATCCAGAACCCGAGCCGGCTAGACGTCCAACTCAGAGGTGTGCCGCCTTGAAAATCCCAACTCAGAAGCCAAGCCCGGCCAAGACGCCCTGACCCCAGGGGCTGAGCACAACCAAGATGTCTCCAGTCCACGGCTGAGTCCGGCCAAGATGCTCGACTCCAGCTGCAGCCCCTGGCCTAGACGCCCTCGATTTCCAGAGGTTGTGCCCCCCAAAACGTCCCAACTACAGCAGCAAACCCCGGGCCCTAGACGTCTCGACTCCAGAGGTTGTACATGGCCTGGATGTCTCATCTCCAGCGGTTGTGCCAGGCCATGTTGTGAACTCAAGCGAGCTCGCGGCCATCCAGCCCATGCCCGCCACGACTCCGGAAGCTCCGGAAACCTTGGCCCCCCTCTGCTGATTCTCCCCCGTGTCCTGCTGAACCTACAAATTCTTCGGTAGCCATCAACAGCGTCACAAACTCTGACTCTACCTTAAATTCCCCCGCGACCCCATAGGGCACCCGCTCTAAACGCCCCAACTCCCGAGTCATTATTGCCCCTATGCCAACAAATTTTTTAGGGTAGCGCCTCCTCAAACGACCTTCCCCTAACAGAAAACCACTCCACGTCCCTCCCCATAGTCTCCCCCAGCCCCCCGCAAGCACAGCCCTCCCAACCTACCGAACTTACTAGCCCTTCAAATAACAAAATTGACAATTGTTTTTCTTAACGTACGCTCCATCCGGAACAAGATAGAAGAAGTCGAACTTCAACAAGTCCCCTTTTCCCCCTGATTTTTTCTGCCTTTCAGAGCAGGCTCACTCCGCATGAAATATCATCCTTCTGCATCCCCAAACTATGCTAATGTGGATATCTTCGCCGCCACATGTTTCCCACGGTGGGGTACAATATTGGCCAAATCACATCTAAACATACCCCCAGTTAATTTTTATTAAACCACCCCTCCCCAGAAAAAGACTTTGAATGCTTTTGCTTGCTCGTGGCCCCTTCCGACCACCATATCATCTTTCTTTCAATTTACCGATCACCCCTAGGCGATATCAATACTTTTTTGACTAAGTTAGATGAGGTTTTTTTATAACTCACTAAAAAAAAATTTTCCCTCATGCTGACATTGTCTTATGCATGATCATAATATAGACCTTCTGTCACCATCGCCATCACGCTCTAAACTCCTTGACTAGTTCATCATTTAATATTCTCGAGACAATTGCAACTCCAACTCGTGCAACTACTACCAGTAGCACTCTAATTGACAATATTTTCACCACCATCCACCCACACGATTCTCTTCAACCCAACGATCCTGGCCTGTCTGACCACCACCTTCTAACTCTATATAAATCTCTCTCTAATTTTTGTCCCACTGCTCCAAAGATAATTGTCAGGAAAAGATCCTTCAGCTCTGATAACATTGCTTTCTTTCAGACACTGTTAAGTAAGGAACCCTGGCAATCGCTGCCCTGCTCCGGGAGATGCGGACAACTTTTTTCACTTTTTCTAACTACTTCTTACACCATTTCAACACCGCCTTCCCCTTCTAAGTCGCCCCACAAAAAATATAAGGCCAACCCCTGGATTACACAGGAACTCCGATCTGAAGCCCGGGCTTTGAGATCACTCCATTTGAGTAAAGTCCTCTCTTGACCCCATCCGCAAGCAAATCTATTGTAACCGAAAAAAATCTCACGCAAAAAAATATACGACAAGCTAAACCTCAATCACAATGACTCCATAATCTCCTCATCTAGCAATACCTCAAAATCAACATGGTCTATGATTAAATCACAGACCACGGCCCCCCTTACTTAGCTCTAAACTGTCAATTACTGTAAACGGGAAGGCGATTCAGACCCAGCTTGCAATGTGAGCACTTTAACAACTTCTTTTCAATTTTGCACAACAGGTAAAACATTCTAAAAGCACCAACAATGTCCCTCCCCCCGGATATCCAATCAACCTCAACCAGCCGCCACCATCTTTTTTTATCCAACCACACCTATGGAAGTAGCGGAGCACTGACAAAACTAAGTACCCAAACATTCCAGTGGTCTAGATGAAGTGCGGGCTCTCTCTTGTCAAAGTGTGCTGATCTTATCTCTTTCCCTCTATCTTACATTATTAATCAAACATTTTCTGAGGGTATCTTCCCTTCCAAACTAAAGGTAGCCAAAATAATCCCATCTATAAACATAAAGCAAGAAATCAGATTGAATAAATATAGACCCATTTCACTCCCCTCCTCGTTTTCTAAACTACTATTTGAATACGCTATGCACGAGCGCTTTAAAGTCATTCCTAAATTATCATAATTGCCTGTCTGGGTTCTTAAAAAACAAGTCCACCACTACCGCTATTTTTAGTTTTCCTCCCCCCTTTATTCTGCTTTAGACAAAGGTGATCATGCTGTGGGACTGTTTTTTGATATGACTAAAGCGTTTTGTTCAATAGACCACAAAATTTTTCTAACAAAACTAGAAACTCTCGGTATTCGCGGACCAGCTCTTAGTTGGATATACTCCTTCTTGTAACAACGCACCCAAATTGTAGAGCTCAAGGCAATAAACAACCAAATCACCAATAAAATCCATTCTAAACCACAGCCTATTCTCTGCGGAGTACCCCAGGGTCTATATTGGGCCACTAGCATTAAATTTTTTATGTCAACGACCAATCAGATTTTTGGAAGATGGGACCCCCAGCCAATATGCTGATGACTCCAGCCAACTATTAACCCTACCTAAATCTAAACCAGAAAAATGACCTTCCCCCCCTAATGAACGAACAAGTAAGCAGAATGTCGTCCTATTGCCACAACAATCAGCTCTCCATATCACGTTTAAAACGAGGGATCTGTATTTTTACAGTTCCAATAATACTCCTCTATTCAGTCCCTTGTACGTCTAGAATCCAACATCATCCCCGCTCCAACTCTGTAAAAGTCCTAGGCCTCACACTTTTAGAAAACCTTGACTGGTCCACCCACTGCGATCATGTAGCCAACAAAATCTATGGGGTGTTACTTAATTAGAAAAATGAAACAAATTGACCACCCTCACGTACTTTAACTGGGATATTTTTCACATATTAACTCTCATCTATCATATGGACTGCTACTTTGGGGGGGCTTCCCTTCATGCTAACAGGATATTCGTTCTCCAAAAGAGGGCCATAAGAATTATAGCTGGAGTCTCGAGGCGCCATTCATGTAGAGATCTCTTTAAAAAACTTGGTGTTCTTACATTAGCATGCACCCTTATTCAGTCAGCTGCAATATTTGTTCGCTCCAATTGTCCCCTCTTTCCCCTCAATGCATCGGTGCACTCCCACAACACTAGAGCCAGCCTCCACATTCACCGTCCTGCCCACAATCTATCTCTTTTCTCGAAAGGCCCGGAATATCTAGCCTCCACCCTCTATAACAAGCTCCCGAAAACCCAATTAAAACCTGCCCACAATGCATTCTTTTAAACATAACCTTAAATTGTTCCTTATTACCAAAAGTTTTTATACCATCAAAGAATACCTTAGTGAATAAATAAACTAAGCGTATAAATAATAAGCATACTGTTATTTGCTCATTTAGAAATTTATTCCATAGTAGGCTTACCCAGTAATACATTGTATGACAATTGTTTGTATATTTGTACATAATTAGTTTAGTTTAGTTTAGTATAATAATGTTTAATCAATATATTAGACACTATGCCTACTCTAGTATAAGCATAGTTTTGACCTTTGACGATGCCTATATGTGTGCTATGTACAGATCTAACGGCTAATAAATACTCTACTCTACTCTACTCTACTCAACGTTACACAGAAGATCATTGTTTTGTATGTTGGTCTACTTGCAGAGATTAGAAACTACGTACTGCACATTCACTACTTGCCATTGTAAGTAATATGGATGCTAGTGTAGGCCTACCTATTGTAAATGTTCTTTAATAATGTGCCCTCCGAACGAGTGCCCAGACAAAAAGGAAATGCAGTAGCCTACAGAATACAGAAAGACACTTCTGGTTTTACCATGGCAGGTGTCTTGGCCACTTAAAAGTCCTCGGGAGAATACATAACAGTAATAAATATTTAAAAAACAACCGTCCTCTTGTCTGCAGCTGCACCACCTGATCACCAGCCTGGAGACGTTCGCTCTTAGCCTGGACGACGAGAATCACCTCCGCGCCCGGGGGTTCAGAAACTCTGCCACCCCAACCCGCCACCGCTAACCTGCTCCGAGTTGGATCCGGGACACGCGTATCGGGCCCCTCGTCCAACGAGATAAGTACAAGAGAACCGCTTCCATCGATACCATTGATCCCCTATCTGCTGGAGACTCAACCGCCTGCATGTTTGGTGAGGCAACCACTTACTTAGACCTAATGTGCACTGGTTGCTCTGATTGCAATGAAAGAACAATCTATACTTAGTGATAGGATGTATGATAGTTGATAACTTTATTTTAGTTGTCTATTTGTGTGGTTCGTTGGCTGTTTTGGGTTTGCATCTTGCTTCCAATGCAAAGGTCCAGGGTTCAATTCCGTAAGACAGAAGCTTTTCATTGATTTAAGTCCTTCAGTTCTTGGCTTGTACAGTACTTCTTGTAGCTTACAGTAAATCTTTTTCCCCCCCCCACCCCCCCAGGGTCGCCTATCCCGCTGTCAACGTGCAACCTGCACGGTCACCGGTGAAGTCGGGTGTTACCGGGGTTGTTGCCGGCGATAAGAGTGAGGCAGTTCATCTCGACGGGCGGGAATTTAACCATCACAACCAGAGCAACACACCCAAAACAGGCACCACGGGCAGCGGACGGTCACAACAACGGACACAGGTACAGACTGTGTGCACTTGATAATTCTTAATTCAAATTGTAAGAAAAATTATTTAAAAATCAAATAAGAAAAAATTTAAAATCCTGTTTTTGAGCACAGAAAATCTAAGGCCAGATCCGCCATTTAATGTCAAACTGCTAATAGATCTACGCGTTTGGCAGATAAAACAGTATAAGACAATACAAGATTGCCTAATGCATAGCACAGGTTTCAGGCGCGGCTGCAGAGGGTTAGAAATAAAATATACAAGCTCTTCAATTATGATCAAATAATTATGGAAAAATTCAACTTTACTCAAAAATAAATTTTGAACACATCGCATTTTATTAAGTTTTTAAGGCTTTCGTGGCCCGAAGTATTAGAATCACAATTGTAAACTTGTCGGGTTATTTCGCCTTTTCGAGTTGTCCTGATGACGGGGCCCAGAGCGGTCCAGAAACGTTGACATGGGTAAGTCAAATCGACATCGCATTTGTCTATTTTTTTCTTTGGTCGGTTATTGCTTCGGAAAAAAATGATAACTTGTGAACTTGATGATGCACTTTACTGCATTGAAATAAGTAATATCCATGTTTCATGACAGCGACGTATTAATTTTACTATTTCGAACACAGTGGTGAAAGTTGATCTTATTTGAACCATAATTATGGATATAATCGTTGAATTTCATCAGTAAAAGCTACACAAAAAGGCACGGAATTGCGCCTAAAATGGGGATTGATGGCTGCACGGAGTTCCGCGTCTGTGCGTTAGGATCGTATGTACGAAAGACGATAACGGCAGCTCAGGCTATACGAACGCCTCGCCCAAGAAAATACGTAAACAGATGGACGACATTTTTAATTTTGTGTCTATGCGTAAAACGAGAAAAGTTGTCATTACGCTCATAAAACAAAACAGAAACCATCCCGGGCCTAGGCCCAGACGATGAAAATTATTTATAATACAACAGTGTAAGCTTCAAGTTAGGCTATATGACTAGAAATATGAATACAAACACATCACGTTTGACAACTCCTAGGCCTCTCCTAGCCAGCCCTAGGCCTGCACGACCGTGTTCTGACACTCCCGCACAAATAACTAGTTTTGATTACAGAAAGCCTAATGTAGTTGAACAATAGTAGGGGATGATAGTCCTAGGCTATACAAAAATTTACGGAAACAATACCCTTTTTCTTTTTTTTCAATGCTCCTGTCATTAAATAAAAATGTTAAACAAAAGGCGGTGCAAATTTTCAGTGTTCATTTGATGATTTGCTGATTTAGATGGCGGTGGAATGCAGTGGGAAAGGTGGAAAATAATATCAATTGTTGTGTTTGTTGCTGCATTGGAAATTTTTTATTTTATTTTGATTTGATGGGCTACCAAGACACTGCATGGGTTATTTTTTAGTACGTGGCAGATGTGCAATGTAACTATGTAGTGTATGTTTGTACGTAACTGTAATGTAAAAGTGATTTGAAAAACCACGTTCAAATCTGTTTTGAGATCTCTCTATTCCAAAAATACGAATTTGATTTGCAAGTTTTTGTATTTTAAAATGTCTCAGTATATTCACAAGTATATTTTTAATGGGTAGCTTATTATGCGTGTGCGCTCCCATCCTTCTCGGGCTGCAGTAGTGACCTTTCGTCAGTCTCACAAGGTCAATGTTGCTTTGCGAGACGATGATTACTGATTTATACATTCAACATTGTGGTATTCTTACCCATGCATGTATCTATACTCGGCATGCTTTTACTCCAAGATGAGAGTGGCGGGTATTTTTATTCTTTCAATTTGGTTACCATACTTTTGACCATTTTGTTGCATGTTTCGCCTTTGGTGGCTAATGGCTATCAAATCAACATAAACTGTTTCACTGTTTAGAGTGAAACTTCATTAGCTATGCTATGCTTCTCCTAAACAACAAACAAAATAGTAGTGGGGAATGTGGGACTATGTAAGTACTAAACACCTGGTTGTAAATGTAGTGACAGCTAGCAGTGTATGTAAGCTACTTTATACAACATCTTTAAAAATTCTTGCATAGGGATTGGTTCTTGCATCAATCGCTCAGGAGCGTCACATCAGTTTTTGGATGAGCGAAGCGAAGACTTCAATTTCACTGACCCCCAAAAAATATAGATCGGGTGTTTGTTATTGTTTGTTTTTCTGTCTGTTTGTTAGCTAACAACCAGGCAAACGGCATAACCGATCTTGATGAAAATTGGAAGGGACCTTCGAAATCTCTAAACTTAGAGGTGTATTGTTTTTGGGCACAATCGAAGAAATATTTCTCATGAATATCGTACTTTTACGATTTTTTTTTATTTTTAGTGCGATATTTTCGTGACATTTGGTCCGATTCTGACCAAACGGGTAGGGCTACAACGTTCATATTTCACATGGACATTAGGGTTTGGTAATGTAGTACCTTTTGAAAGAAACAGTTGAAAAAGTTATCCAGAATCCATTGAAATAAAGGTTTTAATATGAGTTGTTTTAGGTTTATAACAACAATAACAAGTAATAATAGAAACTTGACAACAATCACCTACAATGCATTCAAAAAGCACTTGCAAAGGAAAAGTGCAAACAAACGCAAAAAACGCGAACAAAAAACTTACAAAAAATGATCATCCATCAACGCGGCGGGACTTTAGCGTTTTCCTAGTCTAATGTATTTGTGTTTAGTGCTGTACACCACAAACATGTATTCAAAATTGTTTTTTGTAACACCAAACTTATTATTCTCCGAAAGCAACTTATGTTTTTGTGTGTCATTGTTGGACTTTGAATAGCACTGGCATAATTATGATCCACAATTTAAAATCATAAATGCAAAATATTTTCAATTGAAATTATACTTGTGTACATAAGCACGCAATTTATTTAGTAATAATATTGCATTGCTATTTTTTTTCGGTGTTCTTGTGTATATTACATCATCGTTAAGCTACATCCCGGAAGAAATATACCGTATTTAGGTAGTGAGACGCCCCTAGACAATTAAATTTTGCCGCCCCCCCCCCATACCACCACCACCCAACTCACTACTAAAAGGTTTAGGTAACGGTTTTAAATTTAAATTTTCTTCTATTCTGCAACAAAGTTGTCTGTCTCAGATGCTGCATGCAGCAGCTAGCACCACAGTAAAACACGCAAGAGTCTTACTTTACGAACCCTTTTATTACGGGATCGGGATAAGAAGACTAAATAAATAAATAAATATTCGTATTTAGAGTCTACCCACTCAGTCATATAACTGATTTTCAGTGGGGAACAGTAAACCAAAGTGACCAAGCCAACCATGTAGGCCCCGACTAATGCTATAGCTGTACGAAGGACCGATCACCGAAGGCGAAATTTTTGCAAATTTCAACTTTTAAAAGCTCCAAAACACGTTTTAAAAGTCTAAAATTACATAATACGATATAATAAAAGTACAAAACAAATAGTAAAATAATTAAAACTAACATTGTTGATTGTTTCGCTCTTGTGCCGCCCCCCAAGGGCTGCCGCCCCTGGACCCGTGCCTTGTTGGCCTAGGTACAAAGACGCCCCTGAAGTTGCCGCAAAACCTCAATACCATGATCGGGGCAAAGAAAGACGTAAAGAACTGTAATCCAAAGTGTTCCTTTGTTTAGCGCTATCAATTGGTGCAAATATATTTTTAATTCTGGCCCGGGGCAGAAATTGGCCCAGAGCATGGCTCTGCTAATCGTAAAAGGCGATTCAAGAGAAAAAGTCCACCTCGCAAAAATCAGCTAGAAAGAGGGAGTATCTTACTCCCCGAAACTAGAGGCAAGCTCTGCAATCGTCGTCAGTGGACCTTGCCCCTGTCCCTTGACGACCCCCCGGCGACGATGACAATGACACAACGAACGATGACAAAGACGATGACGACCGCGACGTGAGAAACCCCCCTTCCTCCCCTTACCCGTGGCTGGTTCTGACCAGCATGGGCCCCTCCTCCCCCACCCCCCTTAGGCTAGAGTGGTGCATTATGACCTAACGGTTGACGCGTCCTTAATCTAAATAAATAAACAAGAAGTACACAATTATCTACGTTACAACTTCTGTGATTATCTATGGGCTCAACACGACTATGGAATGCGGAATGCGAGAAGGCCTTCGCCATTAGAGTAATTTGCACCGAAAAGTCATAAAAATTGTTTCCGTCATAAATTACGAGTGAATAATAATAATGGGATGAGTAAAAAAAGTAAAAAATGTTTTATAAAAAAGGCGACCTCTCGCATTCAAAACAAGCGTGCTGACCAGTGAGCCAACACGACTACGGTGAGCGGGCGGTCTCCAGTGATACTTATGCAGATGTACGCTAACTTGAGACGAGCGTAAAACATTTGTCATTACAATTAGGGCACTTTCAATATTTTTAAAACCTTCTGCCGATATTTCTACAGTGTAATTTACGTCTTTATACATGAGATGTACATTATAATTGGATGAGCGTGGCGAGCGTAGCGAGCGAAGCGAAGATTCCATTTCACTACACTGGAGAAAAAAATCCAGAATGTTTTTCTTTTTTTTTCTTTTTTTTGTTCTATTTGTATTTTTGTGTGTCTGTTAACACGATTCCGGCTAAACCGATACTCCAATTGCGATGAAATTTTCTGGAGACCTTCGAAATCTCTGAAATAAGAACTGCTACGTTTTTGAACGCAATCAAAAAATTATTTCTCATGAAAATCGCAATTTTACGATTTTTTTCGATTTTTTAAATTACGATTAATTATAAAAATTAAAAATTAAAGTTTATTTTTTATAAAATTTAAATAATTTAATAAAAAATCTTCAATGAAGTAATGATTTTTTCTCAGAACAACAGAAAATCCGCATAACACATGGCAGCTCAATGCTCCAATTACGCTCATCCAACAACGCGGTGGGACTTAAGCGTTTTCCTGGATGTGGCAGTCAGTCGCATAAAATCATCCAACTCGCCACCAAATAATATCTCGTGGTTTGAAACGTGGCTGGTAATGCGGGTAGCCTAGGACCCTAGGGGAGAAGACGCAACTGTATTGACAGAGCTACCGATAGCGGACGATTTAGTTTAGGTAGTCACCGCAAAATTTGAAAGCGCTCGGCCCTGCTTTCGACTCTTAAGAGCATTAATGCCCTACGTAATTGTAACTAATTGTTATTATTATTTATTTTCAATTTGCAACGTACAGTTATTAGACCATATAGGCCCTACAGAGCATATTGATGGCGACAAGAATAAAAGGGCATAGCCCCATAACACAAAAGTGTCTTGCCACCATTTACTACATTATAATTTCATTTATAAACTAACACAATGCATAACAAACAAATAAATCTATAAACTAAAATACAATCTAAAAGATATTAACTAAAGCAGTTATAAAATAATATACAGAGGAGAGCGCATTACATTACATTTAATTTCTTAATTTTTGCTGCTATAAAACATAATATTTTTAGAATTGGTAGTAGACTTGGCCTATAAAATTTGTTATACATAGTCCTAAACAACAACAACAACAACAACAACAACACTCTCCCCCATTGATATTGAACCCCTATTGTAGGCTAGATTAGCAGTCGGTGGTCCACTTCCGTTACAATTAGAAGCCATCTTGAAATGACAGTTTACATGTTAATCAAATGGGAGCGATTTGTAGCCCAAATAGTTCTCAAGATTGCCGCCAGGTTGACAGGTAAGCATACTAGACTTTAACATCAAATGATTACTATCGCACGCAGTACCGTCACGATCACTTAGAGTAGCCGAACATTCGGTGCATCTTAGAGAATGCGTCACTATAGACCGCGAGGCAGGTGAAGTCAGGTGAAATCTTGTTTTCTCCGCCCCCTATAGTAGTGAGCAGGCAGTCAGGTCTTCGGACTATTTCTTACGGCGCTACGTCACAGAAAGGGATGTTTCGAGGGTGGTTGTTCCTATGCACGATTCGTATAAAAGGGACCCTGCCCAGGCAGAGGCACTCTCAGTCGGGGAGACACCAGCAAGCCCGCTCCTTGCTGTCTCTCATGCTCTGCAGCCACCCCTGCTCAGCCGTACTGAAATAGTAGCCATAACTGGGAGCCCGACCCTCTAAGTTGTGAATACTGTCAGTATGGTAAGATTCATCTAGGCTTGATGAACGCATCACGGGAGCCCAACCTCTAGTGGACGTTCAACCAAGCTAGATCAGGCTGTGGGTCTTAAGAGGCTAGCAAGCCAAAAACTATACGCATAGCTAAACCCTTTCGGCGAGCCCAACCTCTCACTGGGTTTAGTATTGTTTATAGAATGGCCAGTCTAATTGGAGAGGTCTAGCTTCACAACTTATTTGGGTGAGTCAACAACAGTTGAAGATGGTACAGCCCAACCTGTCCCTTCAACGCCAAATGTAATTAGGTAGTATCACTAGGTCAGGCAATTTATGGTATATTATGTAATTGAGTAAAATCACTAAGACAAGCTATTCATTGTATCTTTATGTTAAAATAAACACCTTTCATATTAATTGTTGCTGTTATACTGCAGTTTCTTTTAGACCACTCAGCATGGTCAAGATCACACGTCCTCCACGACCACGTACCAATCTCCTCATTTCTCAGTTGTATCATTAAGCATGTCTGGGTTCATGCATAATACATTCAACCCAGTGGTGGCAGCATAAATCTCTAAATATATAATTAGTCAGTGATGGCAGTTCCATCCACCCACGTCATTGGCGGCAGCACCAGCCACCCCACGACATTGGTTTAGCAGGCGGTGGGATGTATGTTAAATTTTTTTTTTTAACAAAAAAACTTGCAGATAATCAGAGCTAAGAATATTAGGTAAAATTTCAGCATTTCCCCCCCCCCCCCCCCCTTTTCAAATAAGTCAAAATGTTCGATGGCAAGATGAAAAATGCAGGCGAATTTTATTGAACGTTGCCAAATAAATGAGATACATGTGGGGGGGTTATTTTTAAAATACGATGTTTTGGTTTTAGCTCTAAATCTCCAATGAAAGTAAATGAATATTTGTCGTGATAATAACATTTGAGATTTTCAATCGTAAATGAGAATTTTTTAGTGAGGTTTTTTATACCGATTTATTACTAAACAATTGAGATATTATTGGCAGGCGACGACGAACGATAGGAACCGGGCCCCGCCCGTCGGGACCAACCCCAGAAACAAAATCGCAGCATTAACCTTCAAAAATATGTCGTTAATTTCCGAATTTTCTGGTAAACAGGGAGGCATTCGGGTAGAACATTTTTTTTCCACAAACCTTGAGGAGATATCTAGCATTGCTCAATGGACGCCCGCCTCAGCAAGCCGTCATGCGCGATTAAAACTCACAAGGGGAGGCCAGAGAATATGTGAAATAGCACAGAACTAAAACAAACTCCCTAGGCTACACTCAAGAAGAGGTTAATTTACATGGTTCCACGTTTTCGGAATCGCACTCTCATTTGAAACCCACAAATATACACAGATTGTTCAATTGCCCAATGAATCGGTTAAACATTTCGCCACCAGGTTGTATGTGGCCGGTAATTTGAAATAAAATTCAGGCCACTAACGATGCAGAGCAGCGTCTTAGAACGAAATTAATGGATGAAAGCCTTATGACTCAATTTGTTAAGGGTCTGCAAGGCATATCAAGCGATCTGTTTTAAAAGTTGCCCGACCCCATATGACCAAGGCCGTTCAAAACGGCTATTCTTGAAGAATCAGTTGAAAGGGCAATGGGGGGACCGTGCCTATAGTGGTAAATTTAAATTTCGGTTAGTAAGAAAAAGGGAGAGAAAAACTGTTAGCTTTCAGTCACCTGCACCCCCCCCACAACCCCCCCCCCACCACCAGTTCAATGCCACACTCTTCAACAATCACCGCACCCCAAAAAGGTCAACAATTTAGTTCTGTGCAGTGGCTACCGTTGCCAGGGATTTGGGCATATTGCAACTTATTGTGCTACACCCAAAGAGCAGGCACAACAAATAGTGCAACCCCCTCCACCTTCCCCCCCCCTTAAACATTGCAAGTAATGCATGGGAGGCAAGGATACGCAACTAGGCCACAAGTACAAACCGTTGTAATCGGCTTGGGCACTTTGTGCAAACGTGCTGGGTTCGAGACCCTACACAGTATCAGTTCCGTCCACAGGCAAAACCGATACCCTACCCCTCCCCCGACACCCTAGGCAATTCGTCCCAACTTCAGAAATAACTCGAGACCAAGGTCCAAGGGCATTTTTCGAGGACAAAACGTAAATAGAAATTGTACGTTTTAAAACTAGGGAAAACCAACGTCCCCTCCGAGGTCCTCAGAGGAACGTGGATAAAATTTAATGCCTACGTTAAATATAAATTGCTATATATTCAGGGACCAAGAAAAAACCATAGTTTTCGAGTGGAAATTGTTTTTTTTGCTTCAAAATGTATCTCCTAGTTTTTTTGCTAAGTTTTTTTTATTATACGGGTGCGGATATATCCGGTTAATGTTCAATTAAATCACGACCCCCGGGCCTTCAAATGGTACAGTAGAGAACACGAGACGAATATTTGTCAGTAACTGGACCACCCTATTTCCCATTGTTAGGCCTCGGCTAATGGCCCACTTTTTACGCTTTTAGGGAAAATGCCTACGTATATCTTCCAAATTCGTCAATCTTTTGACAATAACCTAGAGCTTCCGATATTGATTGGCATACTCGTACATAGACCTGGTTTTTTTGGTACGTTTTTTTCTTTCTCGTTTGATCTTATATTCCGTAGAAATCAATTTACAAGCAAGGGGACTATATAGTAGACATCTGGTTTGAAGATATTGGATTTCAGACGACATGACATCGGTGGGTCCCCCACCTACTAAAGGTCGCAACCCGAACACAATGACGAAACACTCCTAGGATAAGTTAACCACACGCTCGACACACATGAAGTTAGGCAACACAAACTAAATAATGCTACCTGAAAATATGTCCCCCGTCCTATGTCCATCCAAAACCACACACACCGGGGGGGGGGGAGTCAAAAATTCGTTTGTTTTCAACAACCTTTGTTGGATTTGCAACACTACACAGCACAACCATATTACACAAAATTAAAAAAACTAGCTACTGAATTTAAAATCATCTAACATTATGCTGCAAATTTACGTCTGAAAATTAAAGTGCGTTGTGAAGCATACCATTTTGCCAGACGTTAAAAAAGCAAAATGCAAATCAATTAATTTCCAGGAAAACAATGCTACAATTTTAGAAAATCAAAATATTTAAACAACATTTTAAATACACTAATTCAAGACATTTAATACTTAACAAAACAGAAATTAATAATTTGCAACATGTTGGGGAATTTAGCCGAAGTTTATGCGCTGGTCGCACCAACCACAAGCTTAACAAAACCATGGAAATTAAGTTTAGAAACACATTTATACACAGTTAAAACAACACATTTTTCCAAAATTGCATATGAAAAGTTTTTACAAGAACCCTATAAGTATTTTTTTTTTACAGGCGGAAAAACAAAGCTCCTTTGCAAATAAATTTTTTTAGGTTTTTGCAAAACTCATCACATATTGCGAAAACAAGACGCCTAACTAATAAAAATGCTAGTTTAAATATCCGAGTTTTTAGATAAATTTGTTAGACTAAGTAGTTTCAAATTGATCGGTCCCCCAAACACTATGAGAAAGTTCGCGACCTCCAAAAGTAAATATCGATCATAACCATCGGGCTTAGTGATGAAAATTGCAATTGTGACTCCGAAGTGGCAGTGGACGTGTAGAATGAAGTTTTTAGAAAGGTTGTGTGAGAACGAACACAGGGCCTTTTTAGTGATTACAGGCGAGAGACAAATTCACAAATGTTACTTCTCGGAACACCAGGGCACATTAAGAGACGTAACAAAAATGGCATTACCTGCAAGGTTTTTTTGAATACTACACGTGGCCCAATGTGGTTTTACCGAGAACACAAGCAGGTGCGCGCGGGAAACAACCCCCTGCAGCCATGCGAAACATGCCGTCAACAATTTGACGGCCGACCGTTTGGGTAGATTTACGACATTGGTTACAACAATAATCGTAAAATAACACTGAAATGCAAGACTGGGCGACTCAAAGGAAGCGCTCAATAGTAGGGCGGCAACCGCCGGCGTGCCATTTTTGGGGGTGTGGATGTAACTAGTTCTGAGGAACGTGTTCCTCGTCCAAGAAGGGAAGATGATTTGTGTTTTTGGTACAGTCAAATATATTAATAATAATAGTAGGGGATAAATCGAAAGAAGGAAAGAAAATGTAGGAGTAAAGTATCCCAAATTTCGAGGAGAAAATGTTCAGGTATTGAGGAATTCAAACCGTTTTTTTTTTTTTTTTTTTTTTTTTTTGATAAGGAAATCAGTTAAAGGCCATGGGTTTTTCCACGTCGTGGAACGGGTTAACATTCTTCAGTGGACCAATGGTAGGCCTGCCCGTATGAAGTTCACAAGCAACGAAAGACAACCCTGGTATGACAAAGTTAATGAGTTTTTTGATTTGAGAAGAAAAATTGAAAGGAGAATAAACTTAGTAAAGAAAGGGAATAATGAAATTAATATCCAGTAAGGAAAGTTCAGGGATTCAAGGGAACCACACGAGGGACAGGCGTCCAGGGGCGGATGTGCAGATACTCAGCAATGAGGGTAATCTAGAAATAGATATTTCAGGAAGAAGCAGTGAAAAATGTCGTAAAATGAATGGCAATAAGGGTAAGCTGAAGTACTTATTGAGTACAATAAATCGTGGGAATAAAATGTACACAGTAAATGGGAAATGCATAGATCAGAAGTGAGCGACGTTCCCCCCCATCCACCCGTCGCGTTGCGTCAGATGAAGGATATGATATGAGAACAGGAAACTGTACCGATAATATTATGTTTTTATAAATAATTTATTTTAATGAGGTTATAATAACGCTGTACTTGCTAAACAGTAAGGATGAGTTCTGGATGTCAGGCCCGACGTAGGTTTTGTATGGAGTACATACATGCCAGTCCGTTCAGGTAGCCTTCATGACATTTCACTCTACTTACAAAAGGCAAGCAATAGATGTTTTTTCTATTCTTTAGCGTATCGTTAGTTTATGAGGGTAGAAACTGACAGAAAGTGTGGGAAAGACTTGTACGAAAGGGTAAAGAAGGCTTAAGAAAACAGTCTTCGAGTTACTGCCTTGCAGAGCACACGCGTTTCTCAGTTGAAGTTAGTGCATGTTATGTGAAAGTTTTAGTTATTACAGTGTCATAGGCGTGCATTGTTTTACAATTTTCTTCCATATAGGAATACGAAGTATTAAATTCCTTTTGACGATATCATCAGGACTGTGCATAATTAACAATCTAAGGTAAGAAATAATGAGGAATGTTTTTTCTTTCTCTCTCAATATCACATGATAGCAAGTCAAGCAGATGACAAGCATTAGGGCGTTTGAATTCATTTATTGGGTGTTAGGCAATTATTCGAGTTAAGTTACAAGTGCATATTCTTGAAAATAAGATTGTAAAGATGAGTTATAGGGCAGGTATGCATAACGGTTTTTCCCAGGGAGTAGAGAGGTAGTAGAAATAAACAACGAATGTAATGTTCGGTATGTGAGAAATTGGGACACATCATATATTTGTATTTAAGTTGCGGGTAAAAATACAATATTTAGGGAGGTTTACAAGTTTTTGTAAAATAAAGTAAAATAAAAATAAAGAAAATTGTTCGATAAATAGGAACGAAAGACAGAAGAGATCTAGGTATTTTTGAGAACTAGGTAATTAGAGCACTTTAATGAGGACATTAAATTAGATAAGAGGCAAAAGCAACTAGAGATATAATAAAACGAATAAATCACAGGCATCTAGATAGATACAAGCACACCATTAACTTCGGTAAACGCCCACGGATGACGGGATATCAAGTAAATAATATAAGTAATTAGAATCGAGAAGAGAGCGAACCTGATACAATTAACAAAAATAATTGAATTAACCGAATATAAAATAAATTAAAATAAAATAGGTGATGAGAGGAACATATCGACGTCGAGAATAGGAATAACGAGCGATTTTGTTTTTTAGTTCTCCCTTTAAACATTATTCAAGTAAAACTCTGTTATGATTTTCCGCGTTTTTTGCACAAAGGTGATACCTCAAACCACAACTCGTGCCAAACCTATAGAGGTAGGTCTCGGACATAGTATTGTTCATTTCACCTTTTATGTTTTGAGCCAGGGCCCCATAGACAGCGAGCAATAAATCAACAATAAACTACTTACAGTACTTTCACCCTCGATAAACTTGCGTTTTCAAATTTAGTTTTCATTGACAGAGGAATACGGCCCTCACAATAGAGGATTTTTTTTTAAGCTATTTTTTTTTACGTACGAAGAAGGAAACTACTATACTACAGGTTTCATTGTCGTTAGGACCGTAACCCAGGTACACAAGTTCTCTGAAAGTAAAAGCAATAATTTTGTTTACAGAAGATAATCGGGACGGAATCATCTAGAACGGGAATCTGCGCGAGTTCTTTAATAGGCACTGCACACCGACGAGAGCGGGATAGATTTGTATCGCGTCAGGTAATCTTACAGTCAGTATTGTATAATTATCTAAAATCTTTCTTAGGATAAACGGATAGATACCGATCGCAATGAGACTACAGATTTTCCTTGTATTTTTGTTTTGGGGTTTGCTAACCAGGGCAATAAGCCCTACTCAGGAGTCAGGAACTATGTTTTTAAGCAAACCAGACCTACTACTGACTGGGTTATATTGGTCGGTAGCGGTTGATGTTAACATTTCGCGATATGATTCGCTTATTTCTACCTTCTTACGCGAAGTGGGGAGTATCCAAGGTATACAACAATTTGATGCAGGTTCCCTTTATTACCCGACCGTCCAAAACATAAACTCACTGATAACTAAGGAAACCGAATTGCTCAGTGTTCAGGCACGTCAAGTTGAGCAAGAGTTGAAGGATCTTTATCAGACATTAGTTCCCGGTAGGCCACGAGGAAAGCGATCTCCCTTCGATATCGTTGGATCTGGGCTCAAGTTTTTGTTTGGAGTATCTACCACACCCGACCTTGAAGCAGTGCACCGTAGAATAAATACGATCGATGTTCAAACACAGGGTATTGTCCATCTACTTAAGGAACAAATCTCATATATAAAAGGAAACCAGGAAACAGGGGAACAAAATGGGCGAGACATTCGGATTATTGCAGAAACAATGACTGACTTGAATAAGAAAATTAAATACATAGAGGAGTCTCTCAAAAACAGTACTCGGCAGGAATTACAACTCACTTCCACATTGTACACCGTTCAAACTAACTTCCGAACAATGGAAAATTCTCTTATGAATATTAAGCAAGATATTAGTAATTTAGAAACTGCCATATCATTAACAGCACTGGGTAGACTGGGCCAATACTTTATACCACCAGCAAAATTGCTGACTATTTTGGGGAAAATAGAACCACATCTAACCCCAGGGAGCGCACTCCTTACCGAATTGACTATTGACAGTATGTATTTATATTACGAATTATCAAAAGTACATTTGGCTGCATTTGATGGTATTGTTCGATTGTTTGTGCAAATTCCAATTAAGGAATACAATAAGTATTTCAATTTATATCAGGCGTTGTCTCTCCCCTACTTACTGCCGGGCCATTCTGCGGCATTGATGGTTGTTCCAAGTAATGATTTTTTAGCTCTCACTCCGGATGGTCAGTTTTTTGTAGAAATGAGTTTAGAGGACCTATCACATTGTACCAACAATATTCTGACTATATGTACCCCAATGCGACCTATCCGCCGAGCTCACAACCCCTCTTGTTTATATGCTCTTTTTACTGGAAACAAACCGGGTATTCAAGAATTGTGCGAAAAGAAAATGTTTTTACATTTTGAGCCCACCTTTTATCGTTCGCCCGCACAAAACACGTGGATTTACTCAGTTTCGAATGAGAAATTAACTATACACTGCCCAAATATGTATCATTGGGACAATGATTCTGTGACTCAGACTATACTAGAAGGCACTGGTACGGTAGAAATAGCACCAAACTGTCAAGCGTTTGGTACTGATTTCATTTTAGCATCACATACCTCTAAAAGTCTACGCACAACGCGAGGTCCTAGCTTTAATATTCCATTATTGGCAAATATAGTTACTCTGATTTCAAAGGACACCTCTACTTCCATAGAAGACACCCTGGGTAATGAGAACCAAATAAAAGAAATTATCTCTCGATTAGGAAAGGCTCACGGGCCCTCTGCGGCAGTCCCCTTTCAGAAGTGGAAGGAGGAATTGGAAATGATCAATAATCCATGGTATAATGCACCACAGACGCATATCTACGGTGGCTCAGCCATGTCCTTCCTTTGTGTCATTGTCATTGCCATACTTATATGGAAACGGCATATAATCTGTCAGAAATTACGCTCTAAATCTAAGCATCGTCAATCAGTTCTAAGCAATATGCCCCAAAGGCAGAACTACGTGGTGGTCGCATCAGAGGACCGGGTTCGCGAGTTGACGGAGGAAGTAGAGATGAGAGCTCTCACGGCTCCTCCCGGCTACGCTCCGGCAATTGCCTCTCGAGGGGGAGATAACAGACTCTATCCAAGTCTTTCTTAAAAAGTCTAAACAGGCTCAAACTCCCTAATAAAATAAAAATAAAAAAATAAAAATAAAAATTTACGACCACGCATACTTGCCCAGGATATGTTTATTTTGTTATTAATGCTCGTCATGTTACAGGTTCCTTTCTTGTGTATAATCTAACTTTATAGTTAGTGTAATGTGTGCCGCACGGACAACCCCATGGGTCAAGGCTTGCAAGGCGTACGGCGCCCACATCGTCCCTTCCCGGCGGTGAGCGCACACTGGGGGCCACACCAGCCGTCCCGGTTATGGTCGCCTCACCAGCCACCTCGGACACGACCGTCTTGGCGGTCGTCCCGGTGTCGCCAACCATCAAGGACCCGGAGCACATCGATTTTGTCGCATCCTGGATCTGCAGGATGGACAAATTGGTAACGATGAAACACTGCAACGCCCCCACCCCACAGGTGGCGCCAATATCAACACACCCCTTGATAACGGCGTCATCAAACCCCATAAGAAAAGTTGTCGCGGTTAATATCCCAGTGACGGCCCCAACCAGGGCGAACAAGAGGGTACGTTGCCGTTTTTGCAACAAAAGAGGACACAGCGCTGGGCTGTGCCCCAGGCCTGCACTGGCCACACAACGAAGGGAGCGGTCACGCGTCCTAAATTATGAACGCATAGTCACATGCCGCCACGAGGAGGCTAAGGCCAATCAGTTACGCATCGACCCCTCACAACCTCTTATGCAGCTGACCACCAGCGTCAGCGCGTACGCGAAATGGGTGCGAAAGCAAAGGCACGAGTACTTTCTAAAATATCGTGTCAGCCTCGACACCAAAATTTAGTGTCTAACGACGTCCCCCCCCCCCCTTTCAATCTATATGAAGCAAGATTCGAGTGTTGTGTTTCGGTTAAACAAATAAATACAAAGTATGGTGAATCTCGGCGGGTATCTAATTAAAATAATAATGGAATTGAAAAAATCTAATTGTGTTATGTTTTTTACGCAACATTTGGGCGCTAAAGGGAGACCCAATTGAACTCAATTATGTGAATGGACTGGCGTCAAACTGACGTGAAGTAAAGGACAGTGTTTATCACTATGTTTGCACTGGCAATACGCCATGATGGTTTTTTTTAATGGTTTTCTTATGGACATTGTAGTTTGGAGATGATGCATGTTTGTACTAGTTATGTGTCACTATTTTTCTATTGTTTCATTCTGTTTGGAATATTGTGAGTAAATCTAGAGGAGGCATTTCCAAGCATATAGCTGTGCGGATACTCTTGCTCAGTTGGTATATATAATTTGATCACATCCTTCTTTTATAATTATGTCATTAATGAACTACATTAATCAATTATGTAAATGATGAACATCATACTGATTCCGCATTTTAATCGCTATTTGGATGTTTCTCTAATAATGTAGTATTTAGTTTTATATTGTCAACATTATCATAAGGTAATTAATGTGCTAAATAGCACAGATGACTCACCTCAGTACGGTATTTAGCATTTTAATTTTCATTGTTTATACAACATATCTGTAATTTTGATCATATTTAATATTGGTTTTCTTTCTCAGGCAATGTTGCCTCATATTAATATTTTAAGATTGCCATTTTATTTTTATACTATTATTGTTTTCGAGGGTCATTGACCATATATTCATGTAATTAATCAATTTCGATTATTAAGCTATTGATATATGTTTGTATTTTATATGGTCTTGCGATGTTTTTCACATTGGTATCATAGAATACCTGAATTCAATTACATTTTCTTGTATATTGTGAGCAAAGGTTTTAATTGGAGTGTACAACGTACACCTAATGAAAGGTATCATTTATATGCCATGTTTAAATTGGAGTGTACAACGTACACCTAATGAAGGGTATCATGTAATGTCAAGTTTAAATTTTCAAGCTTATTGTTGGCCGTTAAGACCACTAGCTCTGATTGGAATGTACAACGTACACCTAATGAATAGTAACATGTATGTCAAGTTAAATTCAAGTTTATTGTTTGTCACCTTTATATTGATCTTTTTCTACTCAAATATTTGATATGTTTTATTGTTTTTTTGCTATGTATTATTCATGATCTGATAGGACACCGCATCGGGACATTTCCTTGTCTGTGACGATCGTTGGAAACCGCAGGACCAGGTTCGATTCTTGGCTCCGGTTAGTTTGTATTTTTGTTTTATTTTCTCGATAAATTTCTTGGATGTACTCGGCAATTCTGATTGTAAGAAACTGACGGTTTTTTCGCGTATAAACTGCTAATTAGATTTTTCAAAGGGGCTGATACTTAAAAGTCATATCGCGATAGTAGTGACTTAAGTGCGTGATTATCATTCACTAACATCATCACTCCAGATGATTAAAATCAAGAGGGTTTCCACTCACCTTAGTTCTGCTACAAGTCTCAGACTTGCCCAGCGTCCAGTTGCTAGCACTTGTCATGTCACACGGTAGAAACGACATGTAAGAAAGTTACTTCTTAACCACCGGTTACCGACCTTGTCAGGGACATTCCCGTGGCAGCTCATTGTAGCATCAGGGACGGGGGATCTTATGGAAGGACACTGGTTCTTTCTCTCCTATGTCCAACGGCTCGAGAGCATATGTCGCTACCGACAGGACAGGATATATAGCTGCAGCTTTCACTTTCCCTTAACCTTACCTTCTCTTGCGTCTTTTACGCACGATCTCACCCTCATAACGTTTTGTTGACGATCTTTTGATGCACCTCCTTGGGAGGCACATCAAAAGCTGGAGAAGAAGGGGTGTTTGTTATGGGGTGATATCGCACGCAGTACCGTCACGATCACTTAGAGTAGCCGAACATTCGGTGCATCTTAGAGAATGCGTCACTATAGACCGCGAGGCAGGTGAAGTCAGGTGAAATCTTGTTTTCTCCGCCCCCTATAGTAGTGAGCAGGCAGTCAGGTCTTCGGACTATTTCTTACGGCGCTACGTCACAGAAAGGGATGTTTCGAGGGTGGTTGTTCCTATGCACGATTCGTATAAAAGGGACCCTGCCCAGGCAGAGGCACTCTCAGTCGGGGAGACACCAGCAAGCCCGCTCCTTGCTGTCTCTCATGCTCTGCAGCCACCCCTGCTCAGCCGTACTGAAATAGTAGCCATAACTGGGAGCCCGACCCTCTAAGTTGTGAATACTGTCAGTATGGTAAGATTCATCTAGGCTTGATGAACGCATCACGGGAGCCCAACCTCTAGTGGACGTTCAACCAAGCTAGATCAGGCTGTGGGTCTTAAGAGGCTAGCAAGCCAAAAACTATACGCATAGCTAAACCCTTTCGGCGAGCCCAACCTCTCACTGGGTTTAGTATTGTTTATAGAATGGCCAGTCTAATAGGGTATATGCAAGAAGTTCAAAAATGCTAATTAATGGGTGTTTCCTGATGTTCTTTTAATTCTAAACACAAACAAATTGGTTTGAACGTTTGAAAAAAATGTATTCTATAAGAAAACTGTGTTTGAAAATGCGTAATTTTCAAATGCCGCCGTGGCAACCGATAACGCGCTCTGATTGGTCGTGACGTCACCCGCCATGTAAGAGGCACGTAGAGGCAGTGGACTTGCTTGGTTGACGCGCAAATCCAATACGCAGGCCTACCTGACAGAATGGATTTAAGAAAGGCAGAGGCTAATAATATTAATTAACCAGAAATCTCTGATTCTAATAGGTAAATGAGTAATTAACCATACTTCACTGTCATTCGATACAAACCTACACAAATTAACTTTCCCGCAAAACCTCCGTGCGCGAAACCACCGTAAGAACAGCTATCTAGGCCTAGGATTTTCAAGTATGTTTGGCTATTCGACGCCTAGAAGGGCAATGTATACAAGAAAATATATTCATGTAATTTATACAGTAAGACACAATGAGTAATTTATCATAATACAATGCCACCACTAATTAATAACGAATAAAACGTACCAAAAAATACGTTTTCCCGTGCATAACCCCCGAGATTGTACGCCTATAGGCCGGGCATATAGCTCGGCCTACAATCAAAAGTTAATTTTGCACGTAATTTATACAGTAAGACACATGAGTAATTTATCATAATACCACTAATTAATAAAGAATATAAAGTACCAAAAAAATACGTTTTCCCGTGCATCCCCCGAGATTGTAGACCTAATAGACCGGGCATATAGCTCGCCCTACAATAAAAACAATACAAAGTTAATTTTGCTCTTTTATTGGATGAGCGTAGCGAGCGAAGCGAAGATTCCATTTCACTACACTGGAGAAAAAAATCCGGAATGTTTTTTTTTTTTTTTTTTTTTGTATTTTTGTGTGTTTGTTAACACGATTCCGGCTAAACCGATACTCCGATTGTGATGAAATTTTATGGAGGCCTTCGAAATCTCTGAACTTAGAACTGCCACGTTTTTGAGCGCAATCGGGAAATTTTTTCTTATAAAAAACGCAATTTTACGATTTTTTTCGATTTTTTAAAAATTTCTTCGACTTATAACACCTACACGCTTTATTCGATTGTAATGATTTTTTCACAGAACCTTAATTTTACGAATTAAGATATTCGTGCGAAATTTGAGCGTAATCAAAAAATTATTTTCCCATGAAAATCGAAATTTTACGGTTTTTTTCTTTTTTAAAACAATTCTTTGTCTTATAACACCTACATGCTTTATCCTATTGTAATGATTGTAATGATATTGTAATGAGAACCTTAATTTCATCAATTTATATACTCGTGTTAAATTTGAGCGCAATCGAATAATTATTTCTTATGAAAATTGCAATTTTACGATTTTTTATTTTTTTTAAATTACGATTTATTAAAAAAATTAAGTTAATTTTTTTATTTTATTTAATTTAATTTAAAAAAATCTTCGACTAAGCAATAATTTTTTCACAGAACAACAGAAAATCCGCGTTACACATGGCAGCTCAATGCACCAATTACGCTCATCCGACAACGCGGCGAGACTTAAGCGTTTTCCTAGTAGATTAGAAAATGATTTTAAAGGCTCACAGACATTAATAATTAGCATAATAGTTTTGGCAACCACAACTCATGTTAACTTACCACCGTGAGGTTAGCGATCAGGATTTTCACTTTTATGTAGGATGGCTATTCGACGCCAAGAAGGGTAATGCATACAAGAATACATATTTATGTAACTTATACAGTAAGATAAAGAAGTAAATTATCATAATACACTGCCACCTCTAATCAAAACGAATATAATGTGTAAAAAAAAAAAATTCCCCCGTGCGAAACCCCCGAGATTATTGACCTATCGGCCGGGCATATAGCTCGGCCTACAATTTAAAAGTTCGTATTAGCAACCACAACATTCCCTATCATCATTACTATGTTACATGTCAATTTACGCCTCAAATCTTTGGGAACACTTAAATACAGCTTATTTAGCGTAGCTACACAAGTGCTAGTGCATAAAGGAACAACACAATACTTATTTTTCGATATTCATTGCTGATTGCGCCCCTGCGCGTGTTATCCCAATGCGTCCGCTGGTAGCCTACATGGCCGGTGACGTCACGAAAATGGCGCGCGACCAGGTGCGTTTCAAAACGCTAATTTGACCAAGAAAACTAAAAACAATATTACGGCCAAACTAATAAATGTAGAGATCCAAATTTTTTTGGTGTTCTATAGGGTGTCAGTGGCCATCGAAAAAATACACTTACAGAATTTGTGCAAATAGCCTATTGGTGAGGTCTAGCTTCACAACTTATTTGGGTGAGTCAACAACAGTTGAAGATGGTACAGCCCAACCTGTCCCTTCAACGCCAAATGTAATTAGGTAGTATCACTAGGTCAGGCAATTTATGGTATATTATGTAATTGAGTAAAATCACTAAGACAAGCTATTCATTGTATCTTTATGTTAAAATAAACACCTTTCATATTAATTGTTGCTGTTATACTGCAGTTTCTTTTAGACCACTCAGCATGGTCAAGATCACACGTCCTCCACGACCACGTACCAATCTCCTCATTTCTCAGTTGTATCATTAAGCATGTCTGGGTTCATGCATAATACATTCAACCCAGTGGTGGCAGCATAAATCTCTAAATATATAATTAATCAGTGATGGCAGTTCCATCCACCCACGTCATTGGCGGCAGCACCAGCCACCCACGACACTAAATTCCTTTATGCAATAACTTCGTATTGTTTCTGTTTGTTTAATACCATGCTGCACAAGCTAAAACCATATCAAACAATCCAATAAAATACTTTATTGCATTAAAAAACCACCAATTAAAACGCCAAATCGCCATCTTGAAATGGGCCGATTGACTCTTCAATTTGCTACGCTCGCGCCTGTGCGGAGGTATAGGAGACTGCTAATCTAGCCTACAATAGGGGTTCAATATCAATGCTCTTTCCTAATCATTGTTGATTTCCCCCTCCCATGATATTGATACACGTAATCCAAACTTTACCTTCCCCACTCGTGAGTGGATGTAACAGTTTGTGTCATCTCGTCTCAGGTCGAGCAGCGGCGACGGCATGGATACTTGGCTGGAGGTCGGCTCGATAACGCTCGGCCCACTCGTCATCAAAGCCGCCATCTCGCTGCCCACGCCCGAGCATAATCTGCATCTCGTGCAACGAAAGTAAGTTGCGTTCTCTGCTAGAGATGTTTATTAAATAGATTAGAGACATTCTACAAGAAGACCTACATTTGTGGGGTGGGAATCTTAATATTTCCATGCAATTATTATTTTTTTACGTAAACAGTATACCTGAGTACAGTAAGATCTCGTTAATTCGAGCACCCATAATTCGAAAAGCTGTGTAATTCGTAAAATAAAACTCGGTTCCCTGCCAAGAGTATGGGAACATACATGTGAAAGGATCTGTTTAAATCGAAATTTCGATAAAGTGTAATTCGAACAAATAATTTCCCCTGTTATTGTACAAAATGTATTTCCTCCCAATAATATCATATGTATCCGTGACATGGACAATAGGAGGAAAGGAAGACAGCAGATTACAAGCAACAGAGATTAAATTTTTAAGAAGTTCTGTAGCCTTAACAAAAATAGACAAGGTACGGAGCAAAACAATAAGAAACAAACTAGGAGTGGAAAGTTTACGAAATAAAATAGGAAAAGAAAGACTTCGATGGTATGGACACGTACGAAGAATGAAACAAGATAGAATACCAAGAAGAGAATTTGAACGCACTTGGGGGGGAGTAAGAAGAGTTGGACGCCCAAGAGATAGATGGAGGGACCAAATAAAATGGAACATTAAAGAAAGAGGGAAATCATGGGAAAGAATTAATGAAGAAAGACTCTGGGAGGATAGAAAGAAATGGCGAGAACTGGTAGAAATGCCTGTCATAGAAGACATCGAAGTAGATGAGGAGGTGTTGAGCCTGGCTAGCAAACACTGAAAGTCCACAGCCCGAGAAATTGGTGATACGTCACCCCCCGACCTGACTTATGTTGGAACCGGGTGTTTGATTATTATTATTATTAAAATACCCTTCATAATTTGCCTGATAATTGGAAACAGTTTTAAGCAATCGCGTAATCCCAACGACTGCAAACCGCCGTCAAAGCTTTGCCGCCGTGTAGCTATTTGCCTCCTATCGTTCTGCACTGTCTGCCACCCGGCCAGCAGAACTCCCTGCCCACCCGCCCGCATCTTCCCTCTCTCCCCCTAGTCTTCAGCGCAGGCGGTACGTGTTACTTTGTCCTGCCCACTTCCCCTCGCCGCTACCGAGCTAAGAATAGATTCTCCAGTGAAACAAAAAAAAAACGACAAATGCGAGAAAACACAAAAAGAATTTTTAAAAAAACAGGAAAAAACATCTTTTACTATCTGAAAAATATTTATTTATGCCTAGGCCTATCAGAAAAACATTGAAAAATAAACACACAGGCCCTGTCCTCACTTGAGTGATAGGCCCTACCTCCCTACCACTTCAATAAAAGGCCTTTTCAAAATCATTAACCTGACCGTTCGTTATCCTTGCCTTCCGAAGACACCGTAATCTTTCAGCTGTGGCAGTGACACAAGATCATGACGCTCGCTTCAACGCTGTACAGATCGTTAAAAAAACATCACTCATGTTTACTTTAAATATAACTGGAATTGATGATCAGGCCTATTTTCAAGATCGATTTGTTTTAGGAAAGTTTTGCAAAAAATCTTTAAATAAAGATAGTTTCACCCTGTATCACAACGCGAGACGTACCGGTAACCAACTGATTGTGTAGGCCTAGAACAATGTTATGTTTTGCAACTGAGTGTAGATGGTCATCTTTACAGTTTCGACTGTTCTTCTGACCGTCATTACTCGTCTTCTGGTTATTCAACGCTAAATCAAGTTGAATATTACGTCATGGCCCAAAATGGTGAAAAGAACAACGTAATACATCGAAATAAACATCGTCTAAGCCTAGGGAGCCTAGGCCTAGAACAAAGATGCAATTCTTCCTAGAAGTGTGATCTTTAAGCGCACGCGCACCGTTGCGCGTGTTGAAGTACAGTCCATTGACCTGAAGCTGTGGTTGTGTTGGGCTGTATGGTAAGTGAAAGTACTTCATCAGCAGCTAGAGAATGTTCCATTGGTCCCATAATTTTCTTTGCAAAAAACGCTGTCATTTTATCACTTGAGCTTCTTGCTTGCAACGCACTTTTATGTTTGATTGTTTTTATGTGATTTACTACATCTGACCTACCTTCCTGTGTCCTGTGCAGACACTTTACCACCATAAGCAGCCCTCTAAGAAAGAAGCCAAAAAAGTTGCCAAAATTTAAGTACAAGCACATGCCAAACAACGCTTACAATCGGCCTTTCACCTCCCAGGAGCTGGATTATGCAATCATCAAACTAGACAACAAAAAGCGCCTGGCCCTGACAAGATTCTTTGTTGAATTCCTTAAACACCTGGGACCCTAAGGCACGGAAACTTGTCCTCGACCTCATAAACAGTTCCTGGACCAGTGAAGTCCCATCAAGCTGGAAATTGCCTTCATCACGCCAATTCTGAACCCTTGAAAAGGGACGCCTCTGACCCTGCCAGCTATCGCCCCACTTGCCCGCACAAGCGCCCTCGCAAAGACGGCTGAGAAAATAGTCAATGCACGCTTGGATAATTCCCTCGAAAGCAACTACATCAACGCCGAAGACCAGGCAGGTTTTCGACAACACCGAGGCACCACAGACCAAGTCGCCTACTTTGCGCAGACAGACAAAGAGGGTTTCAGCAAAGGTGAAAAGCACACTGGCTGTCTCCATCGACCTTTCTGGAGCTTTCAACTCCACCGCCCGGTCATGGCAGTCAAGCAGATGATCCCAAGATGAAGTACCAAACAACATTGTCAGATGGCTCCACGACTTCATAACAAGGGCGTATCAAAGGGGGTCCACAAAGGTCCCATAGCAAAAAACGTAAGACGCAAGCCGGAGTTGCTCAAAGGGACAATCCCAGCGCCGACTGTCTTTAAATTGCAATCAATTGGACTCATCAAACTATTGAATCGAAAACCTGGCCTTGTCGTCAAAGTTTTTTCAGAGACTTGGTCATCTTCCAAGGAAAATGTCCGGTTGGACTGGACAAAAAATGGGCCCCGGCCATACGATAGCGCAGGCTGATCAAAGTGCAAAGGCTTTAAGATAAAAATGCGCAAAACCACTGCACTCTTCACGATGGGGTAAAAATCCCTTCAAGTTCACATCACTCTTGATGGCGAAAAGATTAAACAACAGATGAGATGAAGTACCCCTTGCGTGAATCTCGACAAAAAAAGACCCGGGAAGATCCCTTTGAAAAAGGGTGCAGAGAAGGGCCAAAAACGACTAAGACTCCTTTAAAGGGTAGCCGGGGTGTCCTGGGTTGCAAAACTTTGACACTCTGGCGCGACCACAAAACGTACATCAGACCCGCCATTGAGTACGGCCCACCCAAATCTTTCCCGCCGCCGCAAGCACGCGCCATGTCGACAGGGTTCAAAATCGAGCCTTCGCCTCATAAGGAGCAGTGAAAACCACCCAATTCGCCATGGAGGGTTCAGCAATTGAGCCCTAAGCTAAGAGAGAGCAGGCGCTGTCCAACTGCCGAAAAAAATGGCGCGCCTAAACCCCACAATGGCTCACTACCACCTCAAAAGTCAAGGCGCACACTAACTTTGGGTGAAACAGTCCACAATGAAGAGTAAAACGTCTTATCTCCTAGAAGACCACGGACCACTTGACGTACCACTCCAGCTTCTGCCGACAAGTCCAATCAGCTTTCCCGGGACCAAATTGACGCACGAGAAGAAAGATGACTGACCATAAAGAACTGAAAGAGCTTGCCGAGAAGCACCTGAAGAAACACTTTCCTCTTCAAGAGTGGGTGCCACATCTTCACAGACGGCTCCTATGACTCGGCTACAAACAGAACAGGTTACGGCATCCACTGCATCTTCTTTTGAAGAAGCCACTCCAATGGGAGTTGGCGAAACATACTTCGACGCTGAGGTCGCAGCCATTGCCAGGGCGGCCGAAAAAATCGCCGAGACCCCGCCTTCCCCCTAAACAAGACAAAATTTGTGATCCTAAGCGACAGCGTCTCAGCCATCCAATTTGTCTCTCAAGCACCCGAACCTCCATCCAAAATCGCTGCTTTTCAAAAACCCCCTTGTCGGCATCCGACAGCAAAACAAACTATTAGAGACTAAATGGATCCCCAGCCACTGCAAGATCATGGGGAATGAAAAGGCAGACTTCTTGGCCAAAAGTGCCACAAAAGCACCGCAACCACCAGCAGCGCCTCTCTCCTACCAAAATGTCAAAAAATAAGATCAAGTCAACCACAAAAAGGATCTTTAGAAACACCACAGAAGAGACTTCACGACTAAAGAACTGGTGGGGCCGAGAATCAAAAAAGGCCCGACAAAGGGTGGTCGAGGAAGACGGCCACCGCCCCTTTCCGGCTTGTAACCGGTCACGACGTCTTGCAGCACCACCTGCACCGCTTCAACATTACCAACGAACCGGCCACCTGCAACTTTGTAATTTAGAAGATCAAGACAGAGCGCATCTCTTCAAAAAGGCGCCCCCCTCAGGAATGACTTTGACCCCCTCCCCAATAAACCTGAGCAGGATAAAAAAGGAGGCAGTCTTATTTTGGGAAGCAAGCAGAAGAAGGCGAAGAGGCCAACTTTGCACAAAAAGAAAAAAAGCCTTCATCCCTCAAATACTTTAATTGTCCCTTGAAATCGGGTTTCCCATTTTGTCACCCGAAAAAACCCCTTTTTTTGGAACGGATACTCGTTTTTTTTTTTAGGTCATTAAAATTTAAACCCTTCCCGTTTCGGCATTCTGATGGGCGGGACGCTAAATAAAGGGTAGTAGATTGCCCAAAAAGGGGACACGATTCGCGTATATGTTGCTCGGCTAAAAACGGCAGCAATTTCTTTGGGGGCTCGGGACAATTCGTGTTATGATGCCGTAAACCAAACCCCCCCCCCCCCCCCCCCCCTCAAAACCCCTCCGCCTGCTGAAACGCATTCTTTCGGGCAAAGTAAAGGGGCCAGCAAAAAAGGTGTATCTAGATCCCCGTTAGGGCGCCGCAGCCAACCGTGGCGCCTACACACTCAAGCACCTTAACAGCAAGCAGAGTTGGGGTGATTTCGAGGGGGTTCCCAGCCCATGTAAGTGATGTGAACTTGAAAACTACAAAACAGGGGGATTTGGTACCTGACATCACAGGGGCCAAATTTTATTGGGTACGACTATTCCTTTTTGGGTAAAAAAATGGCTTGAAACATGCTCAAAATCATTTTAAAAGGATGTTAGCTATTGCCCCTCCCGGCTACTGCAAACTACTGCCCTAACCCGTCAGTTTCAATCGGGCCCCGCGATTCGACCAGACGGGGGGGGCTACAATTTATTTTTACATGGACTTTAAAAAGGTTATAGTAATATAGTCTCTTTAAAAAAAAATTTTAAAAATTTTCGGGAAGGCTTCCAAAAAAAAGGGTTTTTTAAAAAGCCTTATACCTGGGCTACAATCAAAAAGTAACTATAGTTACTTACACTTTGTTCCCCCCGGTCCCAACCCGATTTAAAAGGGGGAAAAGTGCAATACGTAAAAAATAGGGGAAACTTTTTAAAAATTTTTTTTCTTTTCTGGGGAACGAAAAAAAGGGTGTCTTATACCCCATAAAACAAATAAAAAAGGTCCCTGCCCTACCCCTGATGTAGAAAATTTTTTAATAAAAAATTTTGTAAAAATACACCCAAAACCTTACACACTAAAAAGAACTGAGATCAAAAAAAAGGGGCCAAGCCTAATCTCCCCCTTCCACTTTTGGGCGCATTTTAATTCATAAACGTACAGTGTCCCGTAAAAACCCATCATTGAAAGCTTGAAAAAAAGAATTTTAAACTAAAAATTTAAAACGTAATATTTAAATTTCCAAAAATTCTTTTTTCAAATTTTAATTTTTAATGAAATTTGGTCATGCAAATTCTATTTGCCAAAGCTTTTCAAGGATTTTGGGAAAGGGGGCACTGACTTTATAAATTAAAATGCGAAAATGGGGAAAGGGGTTAGATGACTTGGCCCTTTTTTTTTAGATCTCATTTCTTTTGAGTGTGTAAGGCACCGCCTGCTCGAAGGGAGGGAACCCAAAATAACGGGCCTTTTTTTGTGGTCTTTTTCCCATGTTAAAAAATTGCCCAACAAAAGCAGAGCTTGTAAAAAATTCCGCAAAAAAGCGCAGCTCGGCGCCTCTTTGCGCCAAAAAATTTAAAGTTGCAAAAAACCCCCAAAAAAAAACCCTTTTATCAAGACCCCTCTGGTGTCTGTGTGTCTAATTTTTTGTGTGTTGTGACTGTGTGTGGGTAAAAAAAAACCTTTCATGTTTTTTTCATCTACTCAACAGAGCGTGCTATTTAGGGGCGCAAAAACCCTTATTTCATCGACTGGATTACTGATTGGGGCCCCCCGGAAATGTTGGCTCAAAAAAACAGGCAGCCCTTTTTGGGGTTTCCCTCCCATTCGGCAGGCGGTGGTGAAAGGGTTTGGCTGTTTTTTTTACAAGTTTTTGTTAGGTGTGGGTCTCTTACTTTTTCAAGTTTCTTTTGAAAATTATTTTTTTTAAAATATAATAATTTTATCAGCCCGTTTTAATTTTCCCTAGGGGTATTAAAAATTTACAATAGAATAAAAAAATTAGTGGCCCCAAAAAGACTTGTTTTTGTAAAAATGTAGGGATTTTGTCCGAAAACTTTTTTTTACTTTTTTGATTATATAACCCTTTTTTTTAAACCCTTTTATTTGGAAGCCTTCCAGCAATTTTTTTTCATTTTTTTCAAAGGGAATTCCCTCACTATTCCCTTTAAGTCCATGAAAAAATATAAAAATTTGTAGCCCCACCTTTTTTGGCAGAATCGTGGGGAAATTTGAAACGACAAATTTAGATTTTAGTAGTAGTAGCCAGAAAGAAAACTAACACCCTTAAAGGGATTTGAGAAATTTTTCCCAAGTCATTTTTTTTCACCAAAAAGGGAAATGCTGAAACCCCAAACCCAAATTTGGCATGTGTTGTGGACACAAATCCCTCGTTTTTGTATTTTTTTCAAGTTCAATCACGTTTCATGAGGGCTGGGTACACCTCGAAATCACCCCAACTCTGTTTGCTGAAATAAGGTCCCTGAGTGTTTTAGGGCCCCGCGGTTGGCTGCGGCCCCTAAGGGGCCCACCTAGAATAAAAAACAGTGTAGGTCAAAATTTTCCATTAGGCTATAGGATTTCGAAAAATAAAAAATTAAATTTTACTTTGTTGAAAACCCTGGGCCAACCCTGGGCCCCAGCACAACCTTTTTCCCCCCACACTTCCCGCACAAATAATATTTTTGATTACAAAAAGCCAACCCGGGATAAAAAATAGTATGATTGCCCACCTAGGCTTAAAAAAAGAAAGGGAAAATAATACACCTATTTTTTCTTGCAATGACTCACGCAAACCCCTTTCCCACTATTAAAAAAAAAAACAAAAAAAAAAAACTGTGCAAATTTTCGAGGGTTCTTTTGATAATCATTTGATTTACAGGGCCCTGTGGTGCAGGGGAAAGGGTTTATGAAATAAAAATAATTTTTGTGCGCTTGTTGTAGCAGGGGAAAAATTTTAATTGGTGGGGAGTTGCCTAGATTTAACCAGCCCCTTATCCGTCGTTATCCCAGGGTTTAAAACCACCTATACCCGGGATTGACAGGGAATCCGGGTCTAGTTTTTTTTAACATCCTATTTTTTATTGCTAATACCAAAAGAAATTAAATAAAATTTTGATAAAATTATTATATTTTAACAAAAAATTTTTGGGAAAATGGAATTTGGAAAAAGAATGAAAATCACACAATAAAAAAAAATTTGTAGAAAAAACACCCAAACCTTAAAACACTCAAAGAAAAAAATCTAAAAAAAGGGCCAAGCCCCATCTACCCTTCCAATTTGCCCCCATTTTTTAATTCATAAAGGGCGGGTGCCCCATAACGCATCCCCCCGGAAAAAGTTTTTGGCCCAAAAAAAATTTTTTGCATGTTAAAAATTTTTAAATTAATTAGAAAAAAAAACTTGGATGAACTATTACTTTTTAATTTTTAAAATAATCGCAAATTCTTTTTTCCCAAAAGCTTTTCGAGGATGCTTTTTTATGGGACATTTAAACTTTTAGAATTAAAAATCCCGCAAATTTTTAAAGGGTGGGATAGTTTGGGGCCCTTTTTTTTAATTCTCATTTTTTGGGGGATTGGGGAAAGGGTTTTGGGCGGGTTTTTTTTACAATTTTTTGTTATGTGTGTTACAGAGACCCCGTTGAGTCCGAAATTTCCCGCAGACGAGCCACGAGCTACACTTGAAATCTTATATTCCCAAAAACGGGAAAAACAGCGCCCCGTGAACATTTTTTGGGGAACCCCGGGGACAGGTCCCTAAAAAGGGGACTGCCCCCTTTTTTAACGGGACAATGGAAAACCCTAGTTTAAGGGGGCGCCCCCAAGTGTGCCTTTTAAAGGGGGAGTCTCAGAAAACCCTCACGCCCGGGGGAAGGGGGAAAAAAAAAAAATTTTTTGGATGTCCCCAGGGACAAGTACGGGTGCATTGTTATTTTAACCGTGTTTTTTTTCGGGAAAACCCAATTAATTATATACCCCACACTTAAAAAAATTTAAAAAAAATACACCCAAACCCTTACACATCAAAAAAAATGAGATCAAAAAAAAAGGGCCCACCTCACTCCCCTTTCCACTTTTGGGCCCCATTTTTAAATTCAAAAACTACGGGTGTCCAAAACAACCCCCTTAAAAAAGCTTGGCAAAATAAAATTTTTGTAATTTATTAATTTAAACGTATTTTTTCATCCGAATTTTTTTTTTTTCAAATTTAAATTTTAATGTAAGGTCATGCAATTCTTTTTTCCCAAGCTTTTAAAGGGTGTTTTTTACGGGACATTGTATTTTTTAAAATTAAAGAATCCCGCAAATGTGGAAGGTTAGATGAGTTTGGGCCCCTTTTTTTTTTAGATTCATTTTTTTTGAGTTTGAAAGGTTTGGCGGGTTTTTTCCAAGTTTTTTTTAAATTTTGGGGGAATCCTTTATTTTTTTAAATTTCCCAATTGAAAAGTTATTTTTTTAAAATATAATAAATTTATCAAAGTCGTTTTAAATTGCTATGGTTTTACCAATTATTAAAAATAAATGAAAAAATATAGTGGTCCAAAGACTTGCTTTTGTAAACCCTTTTTAGGCGTTATTTTCACGTAACTATAGTTAGGGCCCACTTTTTGATTGTAGCCTGTATAAGGGTTATTTTAAAACCTTTTTTTGGAAGCCTTCCCCCAATTTTTTTTTACTTTTTCTTCAAAAGGGAAATTTCATCACTATTACCTTAATGTCCAGAAAAAAGAACGTTTTAGCCCAAACCCCTTTTGGGCAGAATCGCTGGGCAAATTTAAAATGACCCAAATTTGATAGTCCGTATAAAAATAACTTTCCCTTTAAAATTTATTTTTAGCAAGTTTTAAGCCCTATTTTTTACCAAGAAGGAAAGCTCGACCCCAACCCAAAATTTTGGGATGTTTTTTGTCGGGTCCTAAAAACCCCTTTATTTTGGGTAGTTTTCAAATTCCATTTACTTTCATGATGGTGGGTACACCTCGAAAATCACCGAACTCTGCTTTGGGTGTATAAGGTGCCTGAGTGTGTTTCGTACCGCCTTGGGTTTCGGCCCCCCCTAACCCGGGACCTAGAAAAGCTGTGTTTGTTTTAGACTTCATTAACCCAAAATTGGGAAAAAGGGGGTTTGATGTCACCCTTGGGTTTGAACCTTTTTATCCAACTTTTAACTGATCATTTTAATTTTTTTTTAATTAAAAACAAATTTTTTTATTTTGCTAAAAATTCCCAGTTTTTGCCCCAAAATGTTGCAAAAAGATGTCAATTTGACTACAAGGGCCGTTTTTTTTTTGATCTGAAAAAAAACATTTTAAAAAAATTGGGAAATTGCTTTGTAATTTTTCCCAAAATTTTTAAAATTTTTTGATTGAAACTAAATTTTTCAATGAGAAAAAAGGGAGGTTTTTTTCAGTAGTACTAAATTAATGCTTATTATTACTAACCCAAAGCTTCTAACTTTTATTGTGAAGGGAATAAAAGCATTCAATTTACTACTGATAAAAAAATCACATTTTCCCCATTGAAAAATTTAGTTTTTAAACAAAAAATCTTAAAAATTTGGAAAAAACAAGCAAATTCCAATTATTATTAGTAGGGTTTTTTTCACACAAAAAATTAAAGGGAAACCATCCTAGTCAAGGGACATAATAAAAAACACAAAATTCCTCTTCTGAAAAATCAGTTCCCTGTAACTGAAATAGGCCTTTAAATTTGGTGTTGAAAGTAACACAAAATTTTTTTATCATTTTTTATTTAAATTAAATTTTAAGTAGTGATTTGTTTAGATCATTGCACAAAAAAATAAAAAAATTATTAATTTTAAAAAAAATTTTCTTAGGTTTTATTTTTGCAGACGAAAACCCCAGTTTCTACATATTTCATTGATTTGGGGTCCAAAAATGGGGCCAAATACCGGGTTTCCCGGGATTTATTTTAAAAAAAAAACTTTTTGCTTTTTAAATAGGTAGAGTTTTAAAAATAAAAATGTGCTGGTTTTACTTTTTTTCAGTTTTTAAATTTAGACAACTCAAGGCTGGATTAGTCCACAAAATTGCCAGTGCCAAATTGGGGGGCCCCTGTCCCGAAATCAAATCGCCTTTTTGGGGGTGGGCCTAGAATTTCTCGGGAAACAATTTCAATAATTTTAAATTCAATTAATTTTTTTTTTGCATTGACAAATATTATCATGTCATGTTTCAATCAAAGTCAAGGGGGATTTTTTCCCCTGATTTCTTGCAAGCATTTTGAAGCGATGAATATTTGCTTCAGATTTTTGATATATTTAAATTTTCAAAAAATGAGAATAATAAAGGGAAAAACCCGTTTTTCACAAAACTAAAGGCAAAATTTCCCTCTGACCAAAGAGGATTTAGTAGATAAAATTTTAGATTAAAAACTGGATTTTAGTAATAAAAAATTGAAAAATGCTCAAAAATATTTAAATTTGGGGCCCTAAAGCGTAGAAAAAAGTCTCGTAAATTCCTTTTTTAATACGACTTTAAAACAAAATAAAAAATTTGATTGTGTCCCATGGCAAGGTTTCGTGCAAAGATTTTGTGCAATGTGCAAAAAAAATAGAATAAAAATTTTCTCCAAAACCCTTAATGATTTACAGGGAAAATCCTTTTCCCAAGGGCCCAAAACCCCTTGTTTCGGTCGTTCGTCATCCTATGCAGGACCCTTAAAAAAAAATTATCTTAACAGGTTTTATTTATTTTAATAGAAAAAAAAGTTGGTCCTTGAGATGCTTTTAAAAGCACAGATTTTTTACCAAAATGAAAACCTTTAAAGAAAAGTTTTCCCGACCCCACCCTTTGCCTTTTGGGTTTTTTCTATGAATTAATTTTTTAAGGGGGGGGGGGGGGAATTTATGAATTTTATTGGGTACGCCCCTGATTGGGGGGCAAAAAACGATACCCAAAACAGCAACCCAAAGATCTTAAAAATTCATCCACAGGGTCGAGAAAGGGCCCCCAAAAACCCTTTCACACTATTTTTCTTCCAATGATACCTTAACCATGCATTTAAATTTTTGGCAAATCCTTGGGTTTTTTTCAATAATCCTTTTTACTCCCCTTTTGAAGATTCAAAGGAAAAAAAATCTGGGAAAAAAGGAACTTTTTTTGGGAAATAAAATTCTTTGGAAAGAAAATTGGGGCCCTTTTATTTTATTTTATTTTTTTTTCTTGACGTTGCACATCGTGGCTCGGGCGTGAGTGTTCAGGGAAGTTGGAGACTCCAGTCTCAAAAGGGATGAAAAGCTAGTGCAAAAGAGGCATAAAAACATAAAGCCAAAATTTGGTGACGAAAAAAGGGCCCATCTTTTTTTGGCTTGTAATCTTTTTTTTGAATCAAAACAGTGCACAAAAAAAACATCATACTTTAGGGTTTATCGTTTGTAAACCCCCTTGATCCCACTTTTTTTATATTTAAGTTTATTAACTTCACTCATAATATTATTTTTCTAATTTATTTAGGGAAAATACCCCCTTTAAACCTTTTACATATCTATGTTACCTTATGTTATGTTTATCTAGGTACTTGCCTTGATTATTCTTTTTCAACACTGCTCACTTTCTCTAAAAAAAAATTTTGATACCTACAAAGTTAATAAAACCCTTTTCTCGTGTTTGTCTCGCGAGGCTTCCCCTTACCGAAATTTTGTTTCAAAAAACATTAAATTTGAATTCTAATTTTCCCTTTTGGGTTGGGTTTTTTCGAATCTTAAGTCGACAGATTTTTTTATCTTTCTCTTTTTTTTCATTTAGTTCAGACTACTAAAAGTTTACTAATCTCTCCCCAAAATTCCTTTAAAAAAAAGTGGACAAAAGGGGGGGGGACTTCTTCATGCCCTTGGGTTTAAACTTTTCTGGGCCCTAAAAAATAATTTTTAAATTTTCCCAAAGTTTTCTTTCAATATGCAAACAATTTTTTATTTTTTTGGGATTGAATAGTCAATATGTGCGTAAGGGCCCCCAAAACCTCCTTCCATTAACAATATTTTTTCCCCTTTAATTCAAGGGGAAACTTTAAAGAAACATTGAAAACCCCCCTAATTAAATGTTTTAGAGCCTTTCTTTATTATTTATCTCGACTCGCGAGTGCAAACGTTTATTTTTTGCATTAGGAAAGTAATGTGTACGTTTCCCGTTATTTACATCACACTTGTCGAGCTTGTTCTGGCGTTGATCAGTTATAAATAAATATGCAAACAAAATAATCAATAAAATCAATATGTTATAATAATACAACAGAACCAAGTAATAAAATATGTTTGAATCCTGTGGCGATAAGGCTAACGCGCTAGACGACATAATTCTAATATTTAGAAATTAAAAAATCCATCCCGATCGGGGAACGAACCCGAGTCTCCCACATTCCAGGTAGGCGCCTTAGCCAACTAGACCACCGAGACGGTATTTTTTAACTTCTGAATTGTAGTTATAGAACTTAATGGATGGAACAATAAAGCATCAAAAAACTGTTGCTGTTGAACTGACCAAACAAACATTATTTATCATGGCATTACCTTACGCAGGTATGAGCGAGGGTAGGCCTATATTTATCGATTTGGGTAGTCGGGAATAGAGGTGGTCGCGTGACGTGAGTCACGCGTGAGTACGACTTTCCTCGTGATTGTGCGTGAACGTGAATGCTTTTAATAAGTACCGTGATTTTGCGTGACAATATAACAGTCACGCGTGAATCGTGTCACGCGTGACTGTGCGTGACACTAAATGCCCCAGCGCGGAACGAGCCCCTCTCATCCCCGAGGTCAGGCCAGGCCACTCACCCTCTTGCCTCGAGACGCCAGTCGCCCCTGCCCTAAAATTCACCCATGAAAACGAGGACGAGAAAGTAATAAACCAACGGTCTCTTGAATTTATTGTCTGCCAATCACTTGTATTTAGTTCATCCCTAGCCAGTTATTTGTGCAGTTGTGCACCGACCAACCCACGATCTCTCCATGGAGTTAAATATAAAACGTTCATGGACAGGATGTCTGCCATCCAACAATGCGAACGTGGCCGGGTTGGTGGTGATCGGCTTAGAAGGGTGCGTGCTAAATGTTCCTCAAAATACCAACATGTGTATTTCCTTGTCGACAACAAGGGTCAATATACTGAGCATAAAGACGGCGGGATGTTTGTTATTATGAAGGGGGGGGGAATTTATTCTCTGGTCAAATCGCGGTTAAAACCTAACCAGGTAGCAGCACGGTCGTATGCCAACATGGCCGTCCGAAGGCAGATAAAAACACGGGCTGCATAGGGAGCAAGTGTGTTTTTCATGCTTTAAAACATAATATTTCATTGTAAGCGTCAATTCTGGAAGTATTTCTACTTTCCAGTACTTTGGTACGATGGGGTAGGACAATCACTATATTTTGTAACCCTCAGGCAAAATAACTAGCAAAATAAGGAATTTTATCTCGTAATTTGGAGACGTGTATTTTCAGTAATTTTAACTTGATGGCAATACCGCGAATTTCTTATGATTATTGGCCTTTACTTAGGCCTATATGATATGTAATATAATATTATATCACAGATTATTTATTCTCCCAATCCCCCCCCCCCCCCCGGAAGTAATTTTTTGCGGGTTCCTCGCGAATAAATTATCAAACTCAATTTGTTATTAAATTTGTGTTTCGTCTCACCATTGAAACTTCTTAAAACATTGTCTCACATTTAAAAAGCCCCCCCCCCCCCCAACCAATGCGGCTAAAAATTTAAAGTTATAATTTATATATAATGGCACCGGCCTTCACTAAACTTTATATATAGGCCAGTCCTAGAATTGTTTTGTTGTTGTTTTGGTTGAGATTATGAATAATATGAGCCCATAAATAATTAAGTCTATGCATAATTATTTGTTGTTCACGGCTGCAGTTGGTACAAATCTCTTGGCATAAAGGAATAAAAAATCAAGGTAGGATAGTTTACATTCAATGCGCTGCACAAATTTAAAAACTATAATTATTTATGGACATATATTATTAATAATAAATAATAATTACAAAAATTCCATATTATATCTATACCAATTATCAATTACACCATTAATGAGACTTGCATAATATATACTATGGTTTACAGTATCTTTGGGTTTAGAATGTTGAACCCAAAGACGGTACATAGCTCTTAGCCCGATTTGGCCCTATACCGCCTACAGCACATCATTGTAACAAATTAATTACCATTATGGTTTATCGTTTATCGGTTGGTGGTACTGGTATCCATGAAACTGATGAAAGTTGTGAAAAATGTGTCTCAAGGAATAGGAATAGAACCGACGATAGAACTCCCATCTAACCCACAGTATTGCACGGAATAATATACACATTCAGACTTTTTGTTTCTTTAGGCATTACAAAAATGTGTATTACTAATTTTATGACCTTTCTTGCTTGCTAAATAATAAACATGATCGAGTAAATTCATTCTGGAGTTGACCGTGACGCTACAATATTGCATTGGTTTAACATTTAAAGCCGCCATGCAGCCGCCCGGTATCTGCCTTGGAGCAGTTCTCCACTTGACCACCAGATGTCAGCCACTTTGCTTTTAAACGCGAATACGCGTTTCCAAGCAAAGAGGTTGTTACCTGGTGGCGAAAAATGCAACTGTCCGATCAGTGATAGTCGAAGGAGCGTGCTATGTGCTTGCTTGAAGAACGCAGGTCATTCCGTGTTTGTCACTTATAAATTTGTACAATCACAGGTACATTGTCGTTGCTTTCCCAAAATGTTGTTAATTAATGATTATCAAAAGCATGGGGGTGCACCAAAATGATAAAATCGCTCTCCAATATGCGGGATTCGAGGCCATGTTTACCAGAATAATATTACTATATTCAGACCTGCGCATGCACCCATGAGACACCGAGGATGGCATTTGTATCCATATTACAATTCTCTTATTGTAATTTCATAATAAATCATTGGTATTTATAGGCTATATACTAAATATAGACTAACAGGGTACAATAAATACTTAATCAAATTCAAACCGTCAAGAATGTTCACAACTCATAGTAAACACACACATACAATATTGCTCGCTTTATGGCACTTTTAATTGAGATATACTTCTTAAGTTTTATTATGATAATTTAATATAAATAGTCATAATAATAACAAAACAATTCCTAACAAAAATAATAATAATTGTATTAGGGCTTATGCACTAATCCCAACTCCTTTTCTACCTTACATAATTAATGTAGGCCTACATATACCGTTTACCGTCATTGTTCATTCACTACGTATATCACAGCCCTCAATCCGAATTGACTCAAGTCGGTTCGAGTTCAATTCGGTTTGAGTCTCTTGATATACACACTCGATTCGCATTGAAGTCAATCCACTTTCCAAAGTGGACTGACATGAGTAAATTGCTTGATATACAGTTCAATACGCATTCAATACGGATTCAAAACTGCCTTGGAGATATAGATTTCAGTAAATACCATTATTAGGCAGGCGGTGTTTATTACATGTTTACAATAAAATGGCGTCTTGGAGGCTTTAATGAAGACATTAGGCTTTATATTTACGTAGCTGTAGATAGAGATACAAGTACATAGTATTTTCAAGTGTTATTCATAGAATCTTGTAGCATCAATTTAAACTGCCACAACAACAACTTCAATTCGAATCGAAATAGGATTGAGGAAGTCGTTTCGAATGTCCGTGATATACACTTCAAGTCAAACCGAATTGAACTCAAACCGAATTCAGTCAATTCGGATTGACTGCTGTGGTATACGTAGTGACTTACTACATAATATTATACATAATATCATAATAAATACGATTTATATTATAACAAAAGAATAATTAGTATATTGATATTGATATTTTGATATTGATATTTATTGACTTAAAGGTGGGCTACATAGGGCTATAAAGCCCCTTTGACCATAGCCAACCTCTACAACATGTAATACATAAGTATTTTATAATAGATATGTAAGTAATATACTAATCATACTAATTAATTATGCTAATTAAATTATTATTAAACTGCTACTACTACTACTACTACTACTACTACTACTACTACTACTATTTCTACTAAACTAATATTAGATACATACTAATAACTGTGGATACAAATTCATACAATTGATGTTGAAAATTGATTGACAATAATATAAATGATATGACCTACAAGATTTTAAAGCTGTCTGCAGAATGACGCGTCATGCCATTATTGACATACAAAACAATAATAAAAATAGGCCATCAGCTATTCAATAGGCCTACTTTTAATAAAATGTATATTTAAAAAAAACAGTAGTCCTAAGTGTGTAGCAGATAAATATATATATATATATATATATAGGCCTACTCCGATTGCGTTTACATTGTAAAACGATGTAGAAAACGTGCAAAACAGTGTAGGGCTATAATTTGCTAGAAGCTCTTTTGATTTTTAGATATCAAGTAATGGTGGGCAACATTTTCTTGGCAAAATATCATCGATCTTCATCATTCAACATTATTTGATACACTTGTTTCTGTATTTAATAGTTCAATGGTGTGGTTTGATCTTTTCGAGCTAATATCATCAAATAATCTCTATTATTTGTTGTAATTTAAAACGCCATTTAATTCCCGTTTTTAATAAAGCCGATCCCCAAAACTTACGAATTTTACTAATAAAATACGCGGAAGATGTGACACAATCAACAATGTTTTCGCAAATGATCAGAAATGTAAGAAAAATCAAGTTGAACCTAACTGAATATACAGCGCCCGCCGTAAGCAGCTCGCCTCTATCACCGATCGGTCCGACATGTTGCGTTTTAGTGCTGCCATCTATCTTTGCTTGGAAACGCGTATACTATGGCAAATAGTGTTTTTAAATGAAAATTTTAAATTAGGCGCCAGCACTGCCGCCTGGAATCTGGATTTAGCCCATTTAGCCGCATTTTGCATTTTGTTGGCGGTGGAGTGACGCGTTTTGCACGTTTTGCATCGCTTTGTCACGCCAAAGATTACGCGATTGAGAACTTGCAACTTTTTAGTTTTTTAATTTTGGTTGGTTTTTTAAATAAGGTAAGCTATGAAAATTGTCTTATTGGTTTAAGTTTATATCATTTAGCCCAACTAGCCTTCTTTTGAGACGTAGGCCTAACCCCACAGCCTAGAATTAATAAATTAAAAGTTTGAGGTTATGTAGGCCCCTAGGCTTATGGGAGTTTGGCCTAGCCTAGGCCTAGCCTAGCCTAGATTGGTGCATTATGACCTAAAGGTTGACGCGTCCTTGAATTTAATGAATCAAATCCTCCTTAGTTGTTCCTCCTTTCAATATTAATAATATTATGTTCCCTTCATTTTCTAAGGGATAGGAGTCAAGGGTAGGCCTAGGCTAGGGGATGAAATATCAAACGAGGTGGAAGTAACATCAGGGGTAGGCCCTAGGGGGCCTAGGCCTAGCCTACCACAAGGGAGTGTACTGGGACCATTAAGGCCGATGCACAATTGCCCGGGAACGACAACGAGAACGACAACGAGAACGGGAAGAAAGTTGAATCACATGTTAACTTACGACACGATGCACAATAAAGCTTCCCGTTGCCGGTCGTTCCCGTATCCCGGCAACGACAACGGGAACATCACCAAGTTTTAACTTTCCGTAACGTTCCCGTTCCGTACGTTACCGGAACCAATCGGAATCAAGATGTGCACGTCCTAAAACTATTTTATCAGCTGATTGATGGTTTATACGCGAAGTAATATGCGAAATAAATTGAATAAACATGAGCGGAATAACAAAACAACAAAATATAATTAACACACTTATTATTTGATTTGTTCCCGTCGGCTTGCTTCACGGGCTATTGTGCATCGAAGCCCTTAACGTTAGCGTCTTCCCGTTCTCGTTCTCGTTCCCGTTCTCGTTACCGGGCAATTGTGCATCGGCCTTTACTGTTTGCAATATATATAAATGACATTGCAGACAGGATGGGGGCCAAGGTGAGACTATTCGCAGACGACTGTGTAATATACAGGATCATAAAGAATATTAGGGATGTAACAGACCTGAAAAGGGACTTGACGATGCTTTAGGAATGGGTAACGGGCAATGAAATGAGCCTTAACATTGATAAATGTAAATGGGTAAGGTTCAATAGGAAGATAATCCAAGGCCTAGGGGAAGGGTAGGTAGGTTGGAACTCTACTAGTTTGACGGAATTGCTATTTTTTATCAATTTTTTTTTTTTTTTTCCAAAACATCAATATTTTATAGGAAACACAAACTAAATGCGCGGAAACAAATTTCAAAGAATATTTACAATTAAAAAATTAAGTTTTCTCTAGGCCTACGTAACAACTCACAACAGACCAGGGCCACGCCCCGCCCACACTGTGTGAAGTTGACTCCGGTTAGCGAGGAGCGACGCGGCCTAGGCCTATTCCTACCGTGCTGAGATGTTTACTCACTGCGAGTAACCTTACAAGAACATAATAAAAAAATCCAAAATAGAATCATCACGTTTTTACTGTTATAGTAACAAAAAAAACTTCAAAACCTTTAACGTCGCTATTTTAAACGAAAATCCTATTGTAATAAAAGTCCTTTTTTTAAATAACGACGTTAAAGGTTTGTAGGTGGAGTATTTTTGCGAAAAGGGATGGTAGGCCTCAACATAACGTGGCTGACCGACAAGTGACTAGTGAAATGTGCGAGTGTTTGAGTACAATCTGTGAGCAATTCAAGCAAACTAAAAGTGATCAAATAAATCCAAAAGGTACTTTCCGCGCCAAATAAATACATTATTATATTCATTTACAAAAACGATAATAAATTTAATGTAACAAACAACATAACATAGCGTACCATGAAGTGACAGTGACATGTGCGAGTGTTGTGTAGGGCTCAGGGGTAGGGATTGCGTGTGTTATTCAATCAAACTAAAAGTGATTAAATAAGTCCAGAAACTACTTTCCGCGCCCAAAAACCAAGTAAACACATAATAATATTCAATTAGAAAAAGGAAAATCATAAATTTAATGTAAAATAACTTTCCCGTCAAATTAAGATTATACCAGGTAGGCCTACTCACTCTTGGGGAAACTAATGGAAAGGGTGGAAAGAATTAAATACTTAGGAATATGGTTGCAGTATAAGCTCAGCTGGGAGGAACACGTCAAGGAGGTTTCTAAGAAGGGCTTTAGGTGCCTTAACTTTGTTATGCGGACACTAAAAGGGGCAAGTAGTGAATTAAAAGGACACGCATACAAAACTCTAGTGAGGCCGGTGGTCGAGTACGCGGGAGCTATATGGGACCCGTATAGGAAGGGGGAAGTAGAAGAGATAGAGGCAATTCAGAAAAGAGCTGCAAGAAGGGTACTTATAAAGGGCAATACTTGGAAGGAAGAAGTAGTAAATGGACAGGTAGTATAATCAGAGCGACGACGGGCTCTAGCTCTTCCAATAAAGAAGTTAACAGCATCGGAGAGGTAACCAGCTGCAAATTTCAGAACATGATCCAGACAGTCTCAGGATACTCCCTTAGAAATGGATTTCAAAAAAACTTGTCGGAACACCCTTAAAAAAATTATCAAACTCAAAATTTGTATTTTTTGTGGTTTTTCTTGTTTTCTTTAATACATCTAAAGTTACAAACATATTGACCTAATTTTTTTTTAGAATGTGTAATTCTATTGTATCTACCTATATTGATATGGCATTTTGTATTTTCGTAAAATTCAATATGCAAAACATTAAAAATTGATCGAAGAAAATCGCAAAAAATCATAACACCGCATTTTCAACTCGATCACAAGCCACAAATAAAATTTCAAAAAAGTTACGAGAGGCAGCAATCGATGGGCACAAGCTTTCTCTACAAAACTGTGTCTTACACTTTTCGTTTACGTAAACTTCGTCGCATTGATTGTTGCACTGTTTATGAGATGGTATTCACCGCCGACGCCTCTGCAGGCTGTGCGCTTACGGCGCAGAACGGGCTCTTATCCAGCGATAACCAAGCGAATCTCGACCGCTTTGACCTTGCTGAGCTAAGAACAATCGCTGTCACATACGAGCATATTGAAAGGTGCCACTGTCAGACCCCCATCGTTTATAGTTGATTATTGCTACACACAACTTAAATAATCTTTGTCAATAAAGATTCAAATATATTGTTATTTTATAAATGTTTATAAAATGTATGTACCGGTATGTCTATGTAGTGACCATAGTGTACCATAGTGTAGTGTGTGTGTAGTGAGTGTGTAGGCCTAGTAATAGTACCTATTAATTACAATTTAGCAACTTATTTGGTTACTCAACGTGATTTGGAAGTGTTTTATTTCAATCCTCTTCCGAGGCCGCCATGTTTTAGTAATTAATAATTGAGAACGAGAGTGGTATTTTCAACGAGACCTATCAAGTAAGTTGACCAAGTAATAATACCAAGGACAGTATTTGGATAGGTCCTAAAGCTTAACATAGTAGGTATAGGCCTAGGCCTACTAGAGAGGTTGAATCTATAATCTTAGTGATCATCATTTTCATCATCACATGGAGTTGGATCAGCCTCATTCTCAGTCTCCGACTCGGATGATGAAAGTGAAACTGAAATAAGACCTTCAACAGAGCCATTTGCTGTAGGCTACATATTGCTCACTTTTTTATCTACCAGTTGGTGTCATTACAGAATTTCAGATTTGAACGTACGGCAACAAGCTTTTTTATCCGTCTGCTTGTGAAGTGGTTCCTTGATTTTGTGTGTAGGTACCTATAGCACCAAATGCCGACCAGTTGCGCTCACATGCCGCTGACGTAGGTGGGACCTTAAGTATGTGTGACGCCACAGGAGTTAACGGTTGGGAATAATCTATCATTACCCATAGGCCTAAAGATGCCAATAATCTAATCTGAACGGTAGGCCTACTCTTTCGGTTGGCATGCCCCAACTCTTCAACACTGCGATGTTAGGGGAAAAGTTGGCTAATTATTATTATTAGGCCTATTATTATTATTATTATTGATTCATAGCAGTTGTCGAAAAAGTTTGCCCCGACTGGGGTTCGAACCCAGAACCTCCGGCTTAACGTGCCATAGCTCTACCAATTAAGCTACCGGGACCACAGAACAAACCTTTAGGAAACTGCTATTTGTTGTGACTGTTGATTTATGTCATGTAAATCAACAGTCACAACAAATAGCAGTTTCCTAAAGGTTTGTTCTGTGGTCCCGGTAGCTTAATTGGTAGAGCTATGGCACGTTAAGCCGGAGGTTCTGAGGTTCGAACCCCAGTTGGGGAAAACTTTTTCGACAACTGCTATGAATCAATAACTATGTCCTTAAAGCGGGCTTATGCTTAAAAACCATATATTCATACTACCTAACTCATGGGAGATGAGATGTGATTGAATTTATCCATGCAATCTTTCAGATTTGACAGCTACATTGCCGTCTTCTGTTGGATTTATGTCATGTAAATCAACAGTCACAACAAATAGCAGTTTCCTAAAGGTTTGTTCTGTGGTCCCGGTAGCTTAATTGGTAGAGCTATGGCACGTTAAGCCGGAGGTTCTGGGTTCGAACCCCAGTCGGGGCAAACTTTTTCGACAACTGCTATGAATCAATAACTATGTCCTTAAAGCGGGCTTATGCTTAAAAACCATATATTCATTATTATTATTATTATTATTATTATTATTATTATTATTATTATTATTATTATTATTATTATTTTTATTATTATTATAATATTGTAAAACATTTAGGGTGAGTAAGGAAGGGTAAAGATGAGACACCAAAATAAGTGGGGCAAATTGATATTGATATTTATTAGCCATCTTTTTGCACTCATGTGCCAACACAAGTATACATGGTAGGCGAGTATTAGACGTTGTCATCAAGAGTGGTTGAATATAATACCTGGTTATAATAGTATAAATGTACAAATCATTCTACAAGTGTAAAGCGTCAATAACAAGATAAAACTAATTAGGATAGGCCTATCAGTATCTTGCAAGATATCACATTTCTAAGATAATGTAAAATACATTACAATGATTAAGTAGCCTACATGTACAAATAAGTTTCCCAATGTAAAACAAGTCAATAACAAGATAAAACTATAATAAGGGTATATAACCCAGTAGGCAATAGTCATACTCTTACAAGATATCACAGTTCTGAGCTAATTTAAAACACACATATTACAAATTACATAACTAACAAGTACAATACTAATACACACAACTCACATGGAAGAAAGTCCACAGATCAATGACTAAAATACTCTGCAAGAGAGTAAAACTCTTTTTCCAGCAGCCAGATTTTGACACTATTTTTAAAACTACTTTCACCTAATCTGCCTTTTATATTATTTGGTAAGTGATTAAAAATTTTCCTTCCCGCTTGGATAGGGTCACTATCTGCTAGCCTAAGCCTAGTTTGGTCCTGGTGGAGATTGTCTTTGTGTCTAGTGTTGTGGGTGTGCACATTACTGTTCCTTTGAAACAAGGTGGGATTTTCATTGACAAAGCATGCCATTTCAAGTATATAAGTACCAGTTATAGTGAGAACACCTAGAGTTTTGAATGCCTGTCTGCAAGATGCCCTATTGGGTAAGTTAAGAAGAATTCTTACAGCCCGCTTTTGAAGACGAAAGACAGATATTGTAGCCGATGCATTACCCCAGAATAAGATCCCGTATTGAATTAATGATTGGAAAAATGCGAAATACACCATTTTTGCTATCTTCTGGTTGCACTGATTTACTACATTCCTCAATACATAGCAAGCAGAACTTAACCTACTACATAAGTTGTGGATATGGTCTGCCCATTTAAGCTTGAAGTCTACAGTTAGTCCAAGAAACATTGCATGCTCCACCAGTTCCATCTCCACATTCTCATGTTCAACCGTCATCTGTGATAATTCACCTTGAACCTGGAATTTTAACAGCTGTGTTTTCCCACAATTTAACTTAAGTTTGTTTGCATCAAACCATTCTTCAAAGGCCCTCAGTATAATTAGGAATTTATCTTTCAAACCCATTTCGCAGAGTGCCCGTATTATAGCACTAGAATCATTTGCGTAGAGAACAATCATACAACCCAGCGGTAGATTTTTTGGAAGATCGTTGATGTACAGAATAAAAAATACTGGCCCCACGATTGACCCCTGCGGTACTCCATGTTTGACAAGCCTCCATTTTGAGTGAGCTATCGATTTTCCTTTTCCTACGGCCACCCTCTGTTTCCTATTCAACAAGTATGAGGAAACCCAAGCTAGTGTTTTGTCTCTTACCCCCATATGCTCTAATTTACCAAGTAGAAGTGAGTGGTTGATAGTGTCAAAAGCCTTTGACAAATCACATAAAATTGCCCCCACAACTTCTTTCTCTTCCAATGCCATTTGGACCGTATGGGTGAGATTAAAAGTTGCTGATTTTGTGGAACGGCCTGTCCTAAATCCATGTTGGCAATCCGATAGTAAGTGGTTATCATTTAAAAAAGTATTAAGTTGCTTTAGAAATAATTTCTCCAACACTTTTGAAAAGTTTGGGATTAACGACACTGGTCTATAGTTGGCCATCTCCTGTGCCTTACCTTTCTTGAAAAGTGGTTTCACTGTGGCATATTTTAACTTTTCCGGGAATGTCCCTGAACTATAAGACATAGGTAATATATATAATAATAATAAAATATAAGACAGATTAATATATATTTCAATTGTTACACTAAGCATCTCACATTGCACTTAAAACATAGCTTAATGTTTAATCTAAAGGTAAATAAATCAAGGAAATATTCAGTTGCATACTTTTGGTTATAAAAAATTAAAACCAAAGAGATGCAATTTTCCCCCGAAAATCTTTCGTTTTGAGGTTCAGGACCCTTATTCTCGAAATTTGTGAAATTCCCACTCATGTGAGTGAACTCAACACACATTGCGATGTGTGAGTCACAAAACGCACCAAATGCTATTCTCGAGATAAAATTGAGAACGAATTCTCCCACTCACAAGGCTCTCACTGGGACCCTGCAACGAGGCTAGCCAATTTCACCCCGCGAACCACTAACCAATAGGATTCAAATAGGTTTAAAACAGCTCTTTCACCCGGCCAATAGCAACCCTCCCTTGGCTCGTCTAACGGGACACGCAGAGCGGTGGGGGTAGCAGTGATGTGAAGCACTTGCTTGCTAGGAGTTGAGTTGAGTTGCTCCGTAGGCTACCCAAACGCATTATGTCTTGAAGCTGGCGAAATAACATGAATAAAGTGAAGTAAATACTAAGCTGTGTACACCCTGCATGCAAAAATATTTAATTAAAATACTGTGTTGTCTACAGCTGTTATGGGGTATGTTTTAATATCAAGTACATAACAAAATATTACGTGATGCATTTTATGGTTAGTGGCTTGTTTACATGCCGACTGTAGGAGCCTAGAGGGTAGGCTTGCGTAAGGACAACGACGTGTAAAGTAATGCAACATATTAAATTAAAATACTGTGTTGACTCTACGGTTATGGGGTATGTTTTAATATCAAGAACATAACAAAATATTACGTGATGCATTTTGTGGTTAGTGGTTTGTTTACATCCCGACTGTAGGAAGCCTAGATGGTAGGCTTGCGTAAGGACAACGACTTGTAAAGTAATGCAAAATATTAAATTAAAATACTGTGTTGACTCTACGGTTATGGGGTATGTTTTAATATTAAGTACTTAATTAACCAAATATTATGTGATGCATTTTGTGGTTATGTGGCTTGTTAACATCCCGACGGTAGGAGCCTAGGGTAGGCTTGCGCGTAGGAAAATAGTTCAAAGTAGTTCAACATTTTATTATGTCTATGCCGTGATTGATGGTACATTTCACTTAAAATTACATTCTAAACAATATTAAAGAAGTGTACGCATGCTATTTTATGATATATATTACGGCCCAATTACTTTGTGAGAGATGTCACAAGGGTTTTGAAACGTGACAGTGTCTTCGAGTGAGTGAGTGATTACACTCACAAAACCTGCGAAATCGAGAGTCGAGAATAGCAACCCGCCGTCAGTGTGTGAACTCACATCACACGCCCATTTCACGCCGTGAAAAGCCAGTGAGAAAACTCGAGAATAGGGGTCCAGAACTTTCGCTAAAATATCCACATTTGAAGTCCGATTACACTGATCTTTACATTTCTAGAAAGGTGAAATTCTATATTTTTTAATGCAACAAAATAAATGCATCCCAAGCTGATAGATAATGCATAATTTCTGCTCAAAGTCAGGGGGCAATAATGAGACACCATTTGGGGCAAATGTGAGACAGTTGGCAATGACAGTTGGTAGGCACGGCTTTTTTTTATTCTTTGCATTTTTAATACTGACAAAACACTACCCGTTCGTGATCCACCAGAAAAAAAGCTTAGTTGAATCCTCTGTGGATGAGTCGGGGCAAAGTACGTCAAGAGCTGCGCCTATTTCAGGACGGCGAAAATCATTTGAAGAATTGCTTCTTTCAAAAATTAAACAAAACTGAGACAAAACAAACAAAGTAGATTGACTGACGGGCTAAAGTAATTAACAAAAAGTGGGTCGACCAAAAAAGCAAGGCCTACCATCAAAGGAGGAACCTGGAACGATAAGAAGAAAAAACATAGCTCAAGGCCTAGGCCTTCTGAATCAAATGATTCAGATTCCGATGAGGAATGGGTGCAGGCCAGTGGCGACACAGATGATGAATTTGATGATGAAATGGAAGATATTGAAGATACAAATCATGATGAGCCCAAGCAAAATTTGCCTGCACACAAGGAAACAATGATCAATGAAGGAGACTATCACTACGTATATCACAGCACTCAATCCGAATTGACTCAAGTCGGTTCGAGTTCAATTCGGTTTGAGTCTCTTGATATACACACTCGATTCGCATTAAAGTCAATCCACTTTCCAAAGTGGACTGACATGAGTAAATTGCTTGATATACAGTTCAATACGCATTCAATACGGATTCAAAACTGCCTTAGAGATTTAGATTTCAGTGAATACCATTATATTAGGCAGGCGGTGTTTATTACATGTTTACAATAAAATGGTGTCTTGGAGGCTTTAATGAAGACATTAGGCTTTATATTTACGTAGCTGTAGGAAGAGATACAAGTACACAGTATTTTTAAGTGTTATTCATAGAATCTTGTAGCATCAATTTAAACTGCCACAACAACAACTTCAATTCGAATTGAAATAGGATTGAGGAAGTCGTTTCGAATGTCCGTTATATACACTTCAAGTCAAACCGAATTGAACTCAAACCGAATTCAGTCAATTCGGATTGACTGCTGTGGTATACGTAGTGTATGTGCTTGTGGCTTTTCCAGGCAAAAGACCTTTTTCAGTTTTCCTGCATTGTACAGTCAATTGAAGATGATGACGATTTATTTACTGTTCCATACAAAGTGCAAACTATACAATAATATAATGTATTCATTTAATTATCTGTGTAAAAACCTATTAAGGCCTACGACTATTGAGGATGACATTAGCCCAATTAACTTTAGTCAAGTGGTTCAAGCAGAGATTGTAACTTCTGGCGATCGTTTCAAGTACAAGTTTCCAGGTCCTATTGACATTGGAGTAAAGTCGGCCTACCCTTCTTAGACTTATGTGTGCGATTACATTCGGAAAATCGTAAAAAAAAATAGTCCTATTGATCATATATTTTTTTCCCCTGCTGTTCCTATTAAAATATATTTTCAACAAATTTTTGCAAGTATTCTGATATTTTTATGAAGATGTTTCATGACTTTACCTACTCTATGAAAAGTACCTTTTTCTCGTCGTTAAAATATATCGAACTTGTCATGTTTGTATATTCTAAACTAATCAAGCGATTCAAATAATTTTTTTTGCATTGTGTAGAAAATGACCCTCGCTGTCTTAATTTTACCCCGCCACAATCCTCTTCCACATCCTCTAAGAGCTAGCCACCTGTCTCAGTTTTGCCCCAGGGGTGTCTCATATTTGCCCCCAAGGTGTGGGTAAAAATGAGACACAGTTTTTATTTTTTAAATATACTAATCTATAAGCTTGATATATTATAGCATATTGCACTTTGATCACCTTGAAACACACTTTCAGCACGTATTTATTGTTTTTGAATATCTCTTCAACTTTTTGTTTTAGGTGGCAAAGTTTGAAAAAGTGTCTCATTTTTACCCTTACTCACCCTATGAGCTTTGCCTCCCCCCCCCCACTCCCCCTAACCCCTAACCTACTTTTCCAACGTTGGGGCATGCCAACCGAAAGAGTACTATCGTACACAAAGGCAAGCAGTACTGTAGTACGGTTAACAGACGACGACACAACGTTGCGAAATACATCGTTCTGCCTTCACGGGCTCTGCGGAAAATGACCACCAAAATAACTGTGCATACAATTGAAAGTTTTTTCTTGGGAATCGATTCCGAATCAATTCTTAGGTCACAATGATCGATTCCGATTTTTTGGAATCGGTGTCATCCCTACTAACCTTATGACTTCACCCCTTCTTGCTGCCTCGCTTGCCTACCCACGAAACAGTCTAACCGTACAGTATAGCTGGTGAAGTCACGTCGCAACCCTTTCCAACACCACCTTGCCCGAAAAACCCGACCAGCGCCAGAGTGTGATTCACTCGTGACTCTCTAAACAGAATCACTTTAGGTCGGGGGGTGGTGTGGGTAAAGGTCACCCTTCCTAGCCCTATAGCTGCCTCGTAAAACTTGCCCTGCCACTAGCTCACGGAGAGACAAGACTAACAGCAGACTAAAATGTGAGAACCGCAAACCAAAAAAAACAAACACAACACAACAACTCTCCAGAGTGTACTAACAGTGCAGCTCAGCACCGCCTAGCACACTACCCCAGGGGGCAGATAGCTAGTCTTACCAGGCGTGCTAGTGGTGAGCCACGCCGTCGCTGGACCGCTCCTCTCTCGCTCCGGGCCTCGGGCGCTCCTGCTTAAACTAGGTCAACCACCCGTGATGCGGCGTGGGGTGGACTGACGGTCTTTGCAAAAGACTACACAGTAAGTTGGGGAAGACAGGGGACAAACATGCACTACTAAGTGAAAAGCTGTGTGCTTTTAGTGGATTTTACTGATGCAAAACAAGAAGCTAAATTACAGCAATGAAGTTATGGTTTCAAATGAAGTTAGAAATCGGATCCGAGTTTAGGCAAACAATGACACATAAATGAGATACCGGGTTACACAATAAAAATACAAGAAAATAAAAACCAGCGCTCTACTCAACACTATCCTCTCCTCTCTCACTCCAAAGTCCCATCCTGTTCCTTGGTCTTCCACGTAGTCGAAGAGGGGGGGGGAATGATGTGGCTGCAAACGGCGACGCGTTCCGACGTGCGGGTTGCCTACTGAGAAGGCGTCCAGTGGCGGGCGCGGACCTTGGTGTCCTACTGCGTACCTCTCGGCTACTCGTCCAGAATGCTTAAATTTGCTTACCGCCGCCCCAGATGTTCTCGTAGAGGGAGAGATGCTGCTTGCGCTAGCATCGTGGTACTTGCTCACCACGTGGTCTTATATTTTATTGGCACCAAACGCGTGCACCCTATCTCGTCACCGCAAAGCCAGTCCGAAGACAGGAACTGAATACTTGAACTGAGCACATGCTCCCCGCAACTATGTAGTAGTTAGAATTTACCGTGCACTCGCCGGGTCGTCATTATACGACGTACTGTTACCGGTTACCCTTTAACATAGGGGTCACCCAAAACGCGCCGTAGTCTCCAGAATAAGGTTCAAAACAACAAAAACAAAGTCAAAACAAGACCAACTCCCTAAGCCCAGTCGGCCACTCCGTAATATGCGGAGGCTCAACGACCCTCATGGCTCTCGCAGGTGTGGGTTCCAATGCTTGCACTACCCGTGCCCTCGGACTCTACCGTCCGGTTCCAAAGCGTTACCCACAGTGGCCGAGATGGAGATGGAGATGGAGAGACGTCACTTTTAGGCCACTCCGGTAAACCCGAAACCAAAAACATGAGCCTCAGCTCCACAGATTCACATTCCACACTTTCAACCCTAGGGTTGGCCTTTGCATGTTTAGATGCAGATTCACACTGACTTGAACACTTGTTAGAAAAATATGATTTAAAGTTCCGACAATGGTATTGAAAGTTCCACATGATATGATATGATGTATATTAGCCAGATTTAAAAGCAAAAATTAAAAATATTACAAGGGGTAGGACTGAAACGTCACAACCTAGAAGTAGCCTAGGATGTTTATAAAAAAAAATCAAATGGGCCTAGTAGTGCCTTAAACCTAGACCCCATCCCCCATTCCACTTTAAACCATTCCTGGCCAAATTAAGGAATAGACCTAGAGAGGGTTTTGGTTTATTTTAGTTACCCTAACCCAGGGTTGCCACCAAGTAATTATTTTTATCCTTGGGAGATACTTTAAAAATCCTGAGAAATCCTTGAAAATAGCCATTTAGTTTGTTGCGTATTATTACATGAAGGAATTATCAATATTTTCAGGATTTTATACAATAATACGTTACCGGGTATGCCAGATTGATTTTTGAGAATTTAACTAAAATTATAGGCCTAATATGCGAGCATGGGCTTTAGAATCAGAATTTTCTTAGAATTTGTATCAACGCTTTAGTTTTTGCCACTGTGTTTATACTCACTGGGTTTATTATTAGTATTGTTGTTGTTGTTTTCTTATGCCCGCAACTACTTTATAAAGTCATCATGCGTCTAGCCCCCCAGTAGAGACATGCCTCCCTCTCATTCCTATCCATGCCCTCTGGCATTTCGTTTGTCACTTTCTTCAGTCCAGTGCGTACGTGTAAGTGTAGTCTGTCTTGCACTCCAAACTATTACCCGGTGCTACTGATGTTTTTATTACCCACTTTTGTTTGCCTTTTAGGCTGTATTAAAAATAAAGTATTGCTTTTATGTATTTTTAACTAGGTAGGCATAGGCCTATGGCAGGGAATCCTGAGATTTTACCAAAAATCCTAGAATCCTTGAGACACCTTAAAAATCCTTGAAAAAGGATAATATCCTTGAAAGTGGCAACCCTGCCCTAACCCTTTGGGTTAAGGGCGCGTCAGCCGTCAGTCATAAAATCACATTGCGCTACTCTAGCCTCAAGAGGGAATATGGGGAGAAAATTCCCATGCTGGTGAGAACCTTCCACAGGTAGGGGGAGGATAGGGGGGGGTTCTCAATTTGTGGTCGTCATTGTCTTTGTCATCGTTTGTCTTGTCATCGAGGAGGTTGTCAAGGGGAGGTATCCCCGACACCAACTGCCAGAGCTCGCCTCTAGTTTAGGGGAGTCATAACCCCTTGTATAGCCTAAAAGCTTTCAACTTAGTATGGGCCTAAGTACGTCATAGGTCTAATTCGACTAGGGGCTTGGGAGTAATTTTGTACCGGTGCCTGAACGATTGAGCTAGGCCTAGGTCTTTACCTTCCCCTATACATTCTCCATATTTCCCTCCAGCCCGATGATACCAATGGTTGTATTTGTATTGTATTGTATTGTATTGTATTGTTTTACATCAATCACGTAGTGTACTCTGTTATCTGTGCATCAATTGAATTGATTAGGGTGTGATTAGGGCTAGGCGTTCATGGGTAGTTAGGTAGGCCTACCTAATTGAGAAAAACACACTATTTGATTAACATACAAGCATGTGTGGATTCCCAATTGTATGGACTTTGTTAAGGTATAAAGTAAATTAAGCCAGGGAAGGACAAATCCACCAAAAAGTTAGGGGCCAGGAAAAATAAGTAGGGGCCAGTAGTATCGCGGTATAGCCGGGGTTGAGTATTGCTTAACATTTGATTGCCTAAACGCAATTTAAAGCGAGTTTGTATCAATAATAAGTAAAAACTTGTAGAAGTAGCTAGTTAGGCCTAATGTTGCATTGATAAATAAAAACACCAATATAGGCCTTCTAATGCTGCAAAGTGCATATGTTTTTAAAAAAATTACTTTTTGATGATAGGGGCCAGTATGAAATTTTTACTCGCCCAAGCGAGCGGGCAACCAGTAATTGTCCACCCCTGAATTAAGCTTAACTAATTTTTTTGGGCTAGGCCTATTAATAACAAGGTCCTATCTTGTTTATTTAAACAAGTCAACACAGTAGCACTAGGTAACGTTAGCGGTATGATGAATTTGAGTAGGCTCCTACCGGTACCCTTTTATGGACTGTAAAAAGAGTGGGCTAACAAAAAATTTAAAGATTAGATTGTTAGGGCCTAATTGGTTTTAATCGAGCTGGTAGGTTGTTGGGCCTATAGATCATAGTTACCGTCAACTGAGGCAAACTTGAACTAGGGGGGTATAGTTGAACAGAAATTACAAATTTTCTTACTGTCGCTGTAAAACAATTTCAGAGTCTTCATTCAATATAAAAATCAATTATTGCTTATTTTGGAAACATGAAATAATGTAAAATTGTTGACATTAACTACTGTTAGCCTACAAATAATGTTGAAGGTCTAAAAATCATCACCTCATAATTAAACACATGTCCTAGTCAGGCTAAAGTTGAAGACACTGATGGAGCTTGCAACTTGAGTTAGGTGTCCTGTATCATTGCTGTGATCAGTTTTTGACATGAACAATATTAAATAATTATCTGATATAATTATATATTAGAGTCAAGATTTTTTGGACTAAACTGTTATCAAGATTTGAACACAAAAATGAAGATTGAACCTTAATAAACTACATTTCCCACCCAATTTTTCTTAAATTAGCTTCATGTATGAATTAAGTTTATTTAAATTCAATCATTTGACTACTGGTACTACTTTAGATAGTAGTTCGATTTCCTCATCATAACTAGGAAACCAGGGATTTCAGACTCCCCAAGGGTTTTCAGCAGTATACAGGGTCGAGTTAGTCATTAAGCAGTCGCGTGCTCTTGGCTGCGGGCGAACGACCGTCACCCTAGATATGGACTTTTGCTGAATGATGATCTTTTTACCTGATAATTTTCATATTCGGTTGCCACGTCCAACTCTTTGTTGAATTGGCATTGAATAGGCCCCTACCTTTATTATTAATTTCATGACATAGGCCTATAGGTAAGCAATTTAAGCTTTGTCAATCTCTATAAGAGAGTGAAATTCCTCCAAACTTTACAAAGTTTAAGTTACAAACCACCAGGGCCCCGATTCATGTACATTTTTATCCCGGTATAAGCAGAGTTAGGTGGTATAAGTGCGGTATAACTCCGAATCCAATTCATGAAGACTTATCCCGCCTCGCACGGGGATAAGAAAATATGTAAACAGATGGCGGACATTTTAAATTTTGCGTCTATGTGTAAAACGAGAAAAGTTTTCATTACTCTCATAAAACAAATCAGAAACCGTCTCGGGCCTAGGCCCAGATGTAGAAAATTATTCATAATACAACAGTGTAGGCCTAAAGTTCGATTAGGCTATAGGACTAGATAAAATTAATACGAACATAACACGTTTGACAAGCCCTTGGCCTCTCCTAGGCAACCCTAGGCCTGCACGACCTTGTTTTGACACACAACCCGCACAAATAACTAGTTTTGATTACTAAAAGCCTTATGCAGATGAACAATAGTATGATAGTCCTAGGCTATTCCTAAATTTACGGCAATAATACGCCTTTTCTTTTCTTTTAATGATCTCACGCAATCTTCTGTCAATAAATAAAAATGTAAAACAAAAGATGGAGCAAATTTTTAGTGTTCTTTTGCAAATCTGCTGATTTACATGGCTGTGGAATGCAGTGGAAAAAACATTTGTTGTACTTGTTGTTGGATTGAAAATTTCTGATTGGATGAGAGTTGCTCAGACTTAACCAGGCCTTATCCTGCCATGTCCTGCATTATACCGTACTTATACCACTTATACCCGGGATAAATGTACATGAATCGGGGCCCAGGTAAGATGGGCCTACCTACCTAAAATTTGAATTCTTGAACGTTCTAGAAAAACTACTGTAGGCCTCTATTTGGTCCAAGTCTTAAAGGCTTATGTCTGCCTACACCTGGCATGAACTACGAGGAAAGTGACGCCTGACTACTGGCATTGAGTGATGGCCTAGAATGTGGGCACATGAAAAGAAGAAGAAATTTTAGTATCATGTAGAGCTAGTAGTAATGTTGGATCAGGGTGTTACTGGTTTCTTTTCTCTTTCAGAAGTTTGTGTCCCTCGGTGAACGTCTGGGTCTTGTGGTGATATTGATCTACCAGAAACCACCTCCGTGCAACACTAGTCAACGAACGAACAGCTGTTGCCTTCAAACTGGGATCCACGATGCTTTAGTGAGTTTTGAACTCGTCTTTCCACTTGGGGAGATACTCACATTATCCTTGTTAAACCAGTAGGGGAATACAATACTCCCAGAAACTAGAGGCGAGCTCTGGCATTCCTCAGACCAACCCTGATGGCGACTCAACCAAGGACAAAGACGACGACGACATGAGAAACCCCTGTTCTATTGTCTCCCTGCCTATCTGTCCTCCTCACATTCCCCAGGCTAGAGCGGTGCCTTTGTGTAGGAAATAACTATCCTTTAAAGGAGATGCATTGACCATTTTTTTACAGTAATGAAATATCCCTATAGTCTGTACCCTTTTTTTGCAATTTAATCCACATTATTCTATAGGCCTAATAGTCTAGCAAATGCTTTTGTAGGCATAGGTAGGTAGCCTTATCAAGTTGCAGCATATCCCTACCATATTTTATAGTTCATGAACCACCCCTTTAAGCCTCTAGATCTGAGCCATTGGGATTGACTAAACTTCTTGTAGGCCTATTTTCAATTTACAGTCGTGTCCAAAGCAGTTTCTGGAAAACTGAACGTCCACCTGGTTCCGCTCTCTCATGCCGATGCTGGTCAAGACTGATGTCGGTTGATCAGCATTATTATGGAGGTAAGAATCCACCTGTAGGGCTGCCAGACTTCTCCATCTTACGTGTTGTGTCCCGCGTCCAGATTTGTTTTGTATCTAAACATAGGTAGGCTTATAGGCCGGGGTCTATCCGCAAATTTGAGGCCGAACTTAGGGCAAATTGCAACAGAAGTGAATTTGGTATCATTGAATTCAGGACAAAACTAAATAACCCATAAAGAATCCCTTAAAATCCCCATAGGGTAGGTGGGTCTAATCATCCCCTAAATGAAAATGTAGGCCTAATAAAAGAAAAAAAGAAAAATTGTGTTTTTGAAACCAGTAACCATGGTTGTAATAAAGCTTATTTTAGGCCTATTTAAGTTAAGGGTCTTTTAGTTTAAAAAAATATTTCAATTGTTTAAAATTAATTTTGTGGCCAGCAGAGGTCAATGAAGGCCAAATTTTGTATCTAAGGCCTATTCAACAATACTAGGAAGCTTTGCAAATGCTTTTTCAGGCGCATTGTTGGATAAGTGTAATTTTTTTAAACTAAAAAAGCGTAAAATTGCTATTTTTCATTAGAAATTATTTCTCGATTGCACTCAAATTTCACACCAATAGGCCTATATTAATTCATAAAATTAAGGTGCTTGCATCAACATTTTCATGTAAAACCATTTATACTGCTGAATTTTATGTCATAGCCTAGCCCAACAACATTTTTGCTTAGTCATTAAAATGATCTAGATTCTAGAGAGATATTACATTTTAAATCAATTAGATGTTGTCGACTCTTTTTCACTTTTGGAGCCAACTTATAGACATATCAACAAATAAAATTAATATTGAACACTGTAAAAAAAAAAATGTTCAAAGAGTAATAGTGAAATTTTAAAAAAAGGACTATGTTCTCGGACTCGATCGATACTAGAGTTATTTTAAGACTGACTCGACTCGAATTAAAAAATCAGAACTTGCACACCCCTAATTTTCTCAGTCATTATTTGCATTGATATTGTTATAGATAATGAAAAATCGAAATATAATAATCATGCAACTGAACTACGTTTTTGATTAATTACATAGTACCTACATTAATAATTTTGTTGTGAAGACAAAATGTAAGAAAAGTTAAAACATGCATAAATTCAATGCATTTTTAATTATCTTTATTATTATTGATTAGAAATTCATTGGATGAGCGAAGCGAAGACTTCAATTTCACTGACCCCCAAAAAATTTAGCTCGGGTGTTTTTTTTTTGTTTGTTTGTTTTTCTGTCTGTTTGTTAACTCTCTACCAGGCAAACGGCATATCCGATCTTGATGAAAATTTGACAGGACCTTCGAAATCTCTGAACTTAGAGGTGTATTGTTTTTGGGTACAATCGAAGAAATATTTCTCATGAATATCGTACTTTTACGATTTTTTTCGATTTTTAGTGCGATATTTTCGTGACATTTGGGCAAATTCTGACCAAACGGGTGGGGCTACAACGTTCATATTATACATGGACATTAAGGTTATGGTGATGTAGTACCTTTTGAAAGAAAAAGTTGAAAAAGTTAGCCAGAATCTATAGAAATAAAGCTTTTAATATAAGTTTTTTGATTTTTTGTGCGATATTTTCGTGCCATTTGGGCCAATTCTGACCAAACGGGTGGGGCTACAACGTTCATATTATACATGGACATTAAGGTTATGGTGATGTAGTACCTTTTAAAAGAAAAAGTTTAAATAGTTAGCCAGAATCCATAGAAATAAAGCTTTTAATATAAGTTTTTTACGGTAAATAATACCAATTGACAGGTAACAAAAGAAACTTGACAACAATCACCTACAATGCGTAGGCAGCAAAACAAAGAACTTGCAAAAGTAAAGATATCTTATGCAAACTAAAATTTTTAAAAAGCTCATCCATCAACGCGGCGGGACTTTAGCGTTTTCCTAGTTAGTATGATGCCCTCATCAATACATAACACGCATTATTTTCTGAGGAGTGCTTGTATTTTATTTTTGGATGAGCGAAGCGAAGACTTCAATTTCACTGACCCCCAAAAAATTTAGCTTGGGTGTTTTTTTTTTTGTTTTTTTTTGTTTTTTTTTTTTGTTTTTTTGTCTGTTTGTTAACTCTCTACCAGGCAAACGGCATATCCGATCTTGATGAAAATTTGACAGGACCTTCGAAATCTCTGAACTTAGAGGTGTATTGTTTTTGGGTACAATCGAAGAAATATTTCTCATGAATATCGTACTTTTACGATTTTTTTCGATTTTTAGTGCGATATTTTCGTGACATTTGGGTTAATTCTGACCAAACGGGTGGGGCTACAACGTTCATATTATACATGGGCATTAAGGTTATGGTGATGTAGTACCTTTTGAAAGAAAAAGTTGAAAAAGTTAGCCAGAATCCATAGAAATAAAGCTTTTAATATAAGTTTTTTGATTTTTTGTGCGATATTTTCGTGCCATTTGGGCCAATTCTGACCAAACTGGTGGGGCTACAACGTTCATATTATACACGGACATTAAGGTTATGGTGATGTAGTACCTTTTAAAAGAAAAAGTTTATAGTTAGCCAAAATCTATAGAAATAAAGCTTTTAATATAAGTTTTTACGGAAAATAATACCAATTGACAGGTAACAAAAGAAACTTGACAACAATCAGCTACAATGCGTAGGCAGCAAAACAAAGAACTTGCAAAAGTAAAGATATCCCATGCAAACTAAACATTTTTAAAAGCTCATCCATCAACGCGGCGGGACTTTAGCGTTTTCCTAGTGTACTATCATTTTTAAACCACTAGATAAAGATTTTATGACTTCAAAAATGTACTCATTAAAACCATTTTAAATTCATATTTTCATGTCAGATCTGTTTTCTGGGCATTTGACCAAATATATCTCGAAATAAAATTTGCCTCCAGCGGCTGGGGCTCTGCCCAGATCCCGAAATGGTCCGGTAGTACAAAGTACATATTCTAACACTTTAGTTGTCCCGGTTTGTAACTTTCAAAATATGTTCACCTTATTGATAGAAATTCCTTGGCTTGGTAGAACCATCTCAGCATACACATTAGGTAGAGTAAGTTTCTAGTTCCATGCTTAGCAATATTAGTGACTTGTTTAATTAGATTGACCGACCGGGTGAAGAGAACGTTTTTAGGGAGCGTAGCAGCCCTGTGAGCTTATAATGACACCCATGTGGAGTTTTTTTAAAACATCTCCCGAGGACCTGTGCGGTTACAGTACATATACCACCTATGCGGGTTGCTGTATAGTTTTTGAACAAAATCCGACCGTTGGTTATAAAAATTTAAAAAATGTTCCGTTCGTTATGAAATTTTGCAGGGTCAATAAGTACAACATTCTCTCCTATTTTTCAAATTTTCAGCTAAATCGGTCAAGACCTTAAAGACTTATTAGTATGCAACATTATGGGAATGGTCGTGTTGCATGTACCGGTGCTCGCTCAACAACGCGACGAGACTTAAGCGTTTTCCTAGTTATGTTCACGGCTGTACCTGAAGCCTATCTTAGTGGCTGAGTAGGCAGTCGCGCCTTCGTCGGCAAGAGGCTCTACCTCCCCCGCAAGGACTTACGCTCCCCCTCGAACTACAGTGCTGCTTGGTGTAAGAACTCTGAACTAGAGGAAAATCAAAAAGCACTACTGTCTGTATCATCTTTGCTTCTTGTTTAAATCACTTGACGTTGTGTTGGCCTGCAAAGAAGGTGGGATGTGATAGGCCTAGAGAGTTTGTAAATATTATTTTTATTTATGTTATGAATATTGTTACAGCGAGGAAAAGACTGGACCGTGGCGGAAGGGGTAGAGTGGCGCAGGAGAAAAGAAGATGAAGAGAGGAGACGTATCTTCAATGCAGCGTTGGACGTGGCAGCAGATCCTACGTTCGTAATGATGTAGGTTATTTTATTTTATACCTTAGGCCTACCCCCTACTTAATACTTTTATTTGTGTTGATGACATAACATACAAAATCAAGAATCCATGTAGGGGCATAGGTAGGAAAGGTCTACCTCCACAATATTTTGTAAAATATTGTATTTTGCGATGCTCAACGATATGACAATTGAACATCAATATCCATTAATTTTTAGCAAGTCACAATATCCTAAGACCCCGTATAATATAATAGGTAGGCCTACTGGTACTGAAAACTTCTTGTTTTTATATGCCCCCAATCGGCCTACTCGGCCATCTTGTGTTGTCTTTAGGGTTGTGCAAACGGAGAATTTTGACGAGTTTAGTAAAATGTTCGACTAGGCCCTATTCGAGTTTGAACCGAGTTCAAATCGAGTTTATTTCCAAATTGTGAAAATGTTTTCTCCATATCAGACTTTCTTCTAGGCCTAGGGCTATCGAACACATTCTTCAGTTTTAAAGCCTAGGCCTATCTCCTGGGTCAAATATTTTCGGTTATGGAGGGTGCCATAGGCTAGGTCTATGCCTATTGTATGGCCTATAGACCTAGGTCTACTGTTGGGTGCATTTTGGTATCGCGATGTAAGTTTGTAGATCGGTAAAATATACCAATCTTGGCCAGGGCTCAGACCTAAGAGATCCTGGCAACTAGCTACCTGTTGCCACTGGCACTGTCACGCCGTGTGTTGTTTGATTGTTTACCTGCATTGTGACAAGTGTTCATCTCATGAATATTATTTCAAAATTGTATTCCATGCTAGGCCTATGCTTTAGAGAAGAAATTACGCCTAAGCCTAGCCCGCCGCATATTTTTACAAATCATCTGGTTCCTCTGCTCTCGTCTCGTGTCTATTAAATTACTTTTGTAGCAAACACAACTAGCAGTGTCAACAACATCTCGAACACAAAAGTGGCGATACACGGTAGATGTGAATGATTTCACAAAAACTGACGGCCAATCAATGCTCGCATGTGACGTCATGTCTAGCTCCAATTGGATCTCGGAAAGGTCAGCCGGCCAATCATAACGAGTTTCACGTCAGAAGGAGTTTGACCTGTCGTGTATAACGAACTTGCTTCATATGCTGCCATGTAACGGAGGAAACACATAACTTTTGACGGGTCAATGAATGAAAATGCTGTTTTTACCGACACTTGAATATTCAAATTCAAAATAAATGAAACACGAATTTGTTTGAACTCGCCGTGAACTCAACTCGTACTCGAAAATTCGAATACTTGCTCAGCCCTAGTTAGTTGTCTTGTTAGCCAATAGTCTAATAGAGACAGGATTTCCTTCGTACAAGCGCCATTCTTAACTAGGCCTGTATTAGCAAACCAATAATTTGGACATGACATCGAAAAAAAATTTGACAAAAAAAAATGGTGGTGGGGAAATTTAGTTTCATTTTTATTTTATTTTTTATGTAAAAATAGGTAATGAATGTAATGAATGATGCAAAAAGTAAAATACATGGTTTCAAAAGCGATTTCCCTTTAGGCCTAATTTAATTTTACAAAAAATAAAATTAAAATTATGCCTAAAGGTCTCGTTACACTATCAACTTGTTGACGCAACATGTTGCCTCAACTTGTTGACAAGACTACACTCTGTGTGTGTCACCTCCATCAACATGTTGACGGATTTTTGGAACATTCCGTCAAGAGAACTGCCACTTCGAAACTGTTTCATACCAAAATAGATAGTAATTACGTACATATGTCGTATACAGCTGTGAATTACATTAAAAAAGTATTGGCAGATCGACATAAAAGAGTTAAAAGTGTCGTAATTGCCATCCCGAAGCTTTTATGTTCATCTCGAGTCTGCGTGCGTATCTGATGGGATAATGACTACCACTCTAAGCGGCGCAGGATTTCAGTTCGCTGCTGGCTCAACGGTGAGAGCGCTCGGCTACCACGCAAAGGGTCCCCGGTTCGAGTCTCGTTAGGGAAAACTTTTTTACCATTTTTTACTCACCTCATCATTATTGTTTGTGTCTTATCTGAAACGGGTACGATTTTTTATAACTTTTCAGTGTAAATTACTCGCATAAATAAGTCTTTCTTCCCACAAAATTTGCTTTATAATAGCCAACACCGTGGATCGACTCAACAAAATGATCACGTGACAAAAATGTCGGTCAGCCATTGGTTGAACGTCGTCAACATCTGGTCAACATTTCTCAAAAGTTGAACTTGTTCAACTTCTTGTCAACATATTGCCGTGGTCGTCAATGTTGAGTCAACATATTTCAGTGTGTGACAGCAGCATCACATTTCAATGCTATCTACATCTGGTCAACAAGTTGAGTCAACATGTTGCGTCAACATGTTGATAGTGTAACAAGACTTTATGATGACAAATTGATGTCAAATCGAAAGTCAATTTTGCTTTGACATTGATGTCAAGTCCCAACTCTAATCTATAATATTATTTAGAACCGTTTTCACCGTGGAGCCGCATTACTAGCTAACCTATCATGTGTTTGTTTTGTTACAGAACGAAGAAAACATTCCCGCGTGTGCTAGTTTATAAATGTGCGCGGGACTCAGTCGAGAGTTCTTCTCAGCGTCTGCTTCTTGGATTCAACATGGTGAGTGAGCTGGAATGTGTTGTATTTACTCATTCTCTTTTGTAAGGCCTATTTATTATTTTATAGAGATGCCCGTTGATATAAAGACCGGTTATCGATATAGGCGAGGGTAGGCTATACTAAATTTTAGTTGAAATACAATATCAATATTTTGTAGCTGGCAACTCTAGCAGCAAAGAATAGTTTTTTTACATAGTAGTCCGCTGAGATGCTACCGAAGAAGATGGTAAGGGTAAGGCCTTTGTGAACCAGAATCATGTTATAAAAAAGTTACCCAAAATTGCTAGAAACGGGGACAGATATTGATGGATTATTTATTATGGGACGTTTTAACTTTCAAGGAGGGTTCCCGTAGCCTACTTTACTTCAAGCCAGAACCCTATTGTAACCTACCTAGGCCTATTGGTACTTACATACTTAGACTACATCAAATAGCCGGTTACGTTTGAACCTGTATTTATTCTTGAGAAATGAGAATAAAAGACCTGGCTTACACCATTCTCCTTGTTGTTGTATGCTAAAAGGTTAAAGAAAATCCTCTTAGCCCTGTATTGTTTATTCCAGGCTGTCGGTGAGGCCTCAACACAAGACGGAGTGGATCAAGTGACGGGTGTGACAACAACGACCTTGGACGTCATGGTGAGTGGAAACCTGACACAACGAGTGGCCAAGTCTGATGCTTTCCTGCTCTCCACTCTCCATTTCAAAATAATTTGATTGACAAATTCATCACATTTCAAATCCGACATACAACCTGTTTTTCGTTCGTGATCGTTCCATTCTTGTTAGCAACAAAATCAAACTCCTTCCACACCGCACTTCTCTTTCTCGCTTCGTTTGCGAAGATGGGGCTTCGTTTGCGAAGATGGCGCCCGTGCCAGAAACTTGTGAAAAGTCTTCCTCAGATCCTTGTCAATATACCAGTTTAAAGTGCAGTTGCAGAAATATTTCCATGCAGAATAGCTTCTTAAGTGAACCAAGTAAGTCTGTAATAATCCCATCGTTAGAGATACGTTTTTTTAGCATTTAAATTTAGATTATTTAGCATTTATTTTTTCAAAATTAGCATTTTGTAGCATTTATTTTTTCCTTTCCACTAAAACCCTAAATGTGGTGTGTTTCTTGCAATGGGAACATTTCAATTCAATATAGCCACAACAAATGTTAGAATACATTGCCAAACTAGTTCTCTAAGGGTATGGAAAAACATTATTTTTAGTAAAATTAGCATTTTGTAGCATTATACCAAATATTTGTTCACCGATTTAGCATCAAAAACCTAAAACGCTAAAAATACGTATCTCTACCCATCGTGCCCGCCTTCCAGTGATATGCAAGGAATCGAAGGTAATATGTGCGTCGCCATGTGCTCCCCTCAGGACAGGCCTAGGCCTAGGCTTGGGCATTGCCACGCCAGTAAGCCTACACCAGAGCACGGCTTTCAGCACCAATTCCAACAAATGTTTTGCATGGGTAACCCTATGCATGCACAAAGTATTCAAGAATCCCAGGTTAGGCTTATTGTAAACGAAATTGAGAGCCTTCTCAGTACTCTAAAGACACTAGTAGGACCAGACAGCCTTAACCTAAAAACTACTAACTGCTCAGTAGCAACCCCCACCACCTGCCCGCTGCCCAGAGCTGAACAAAGCTTAAGCCTACACCACTACCATCACGAAAATAGTGCTGCTGCTGTCGCAGAATCTGCAGAAAAGCCACAGTGGAGCAAAGTACCTGGGCCTAGGCCTAAGTATAAACTAAGCCATGGCCCTACCAACAACTCAATAATAACTCAATCCACGAAATCAACTGAGCCAGGGCTAGGCCCTAAGCAGGATACAATCATCGTAGAGCAACACGAGTCCAAGAAAACTGACTTCAAATCTACGCATAGGCCGACACTTGGGAACCTAACCCAACCCAACCCTAGCCTTGGTAAACAAGATAACCCTAACCATAGTCTCACTTACGCAAATGCGACAAAGTGGAATCCGCTGCCGCCACCACCAAGACTGCTAGCTGCCTCCTCAGATCCAAAAACGAGCACGCAAATGAATAAGCCTGATCCATCAACTAGGCCTAGACCCAGTCCCAATATAATGACGTCTTCTGATATCTTGTTCATCAGTGACTCAATGTTTACTGGCTTCAAATTTCTGACCGACAAGGGGCCTAGGTCCTATCAGTTGGACCTCTACCCAGGAATAACGCCGCACCAGCTGAACAATCGTCTAAAACAGTCCAAGTCCATGCCGGATGCAAAGATTAAAACAGTAATTTTACACTGTGGAACCAATTCACTGGGTTAGCAAAGCACAGCTCAAATCACCGACGATATATATCAACTTGTTTGGTCAGTACGAGGGCCTACACCGAATAGTATTTTTACGAACCGGATAATCGTTTAAGAAACCGGTTAAAAACCGGTTTTTGCTCCGCAAGATTTTGTGTGTATATCCCCCCCCCCCCCCCCCGCCACTGCACTAACAGGCCCTTAAAACAAACACCCAACAATTATCGGAATCCCAAGACGTAATGCTGTCCCATAAACAATGACGTGTTGATGAAGTAGTATTTCATAATCACGAAAGAGGAACAGCCGCAGGCCATTAAGATAACACTCGAGATTCCTTGCATCTGCTTTATATATCTTGTCACAGTCTAGTCAAGGTCACGATGCGTTGGCGCGGGGGCGGGGCTGGGGCCCGAATACTGGAGAGTAAACAAGATAAGGAAAGGCTAGCCTATGCAGTATCTCTATTCCCATGTGATTAATTTCAGTTATTACCACTGGTGACAGCTTTAATTGACATCTAGCAGATTGAAAACATAAGAATTGTTATGGTTATTATTTACGCAGTATAATCTCTGGAAGATCGCGAGTGGTTAAGACAAATGGGTTGGGGGTGGGGGGGGGGGGGGGGGGGCATACTCAACACACTGCCACAAGTCGGCGGCATGAACAAAGGACATTATAATTCGAAAGAAAATCGCCGCCAAGCACAAAAGAAATGAGAAAGCGCATGTTTAGATTAACCTTCAGCATAAAATGTGACAACTGTGTTGCATGAAAAAACGCGGCGAAATGAAAAAAACGTGATTTTTGAATTTTCGAAAAACCGGTTTACGAAATGAAAACCGGTTTCCCACGAAACCGGTTTCAAACCGGTTTTCGATTATTCGATGTAGGCCCTAGTCAGTACGGAGCCTATTTCCCAACGCGCAAGTGGCATACACTAGCATCATCTACCGCACAGATGTCCCAAACAGCCAAATAGATTCCATAAACCAGGAAATTCGGTGGGTCTGTTCCTCCCACAGCATAGTGTATGTCGAATCAAACAACTCAATCTCACAACGCGACATATCTCGAGGGGGCCTCCACCCTAATGGACGGGGTGTTGTGAAACTTAACACTATGATACAAGAAATCATCTCAACCCTTGACTGGCGACCAACACCAATTCCATCTGCTAACTTCAGTATTCCCAACCTCAAGAGCAATCGCAACTGCCCCGCACCCCCAGGTCTGCATCCACCTACTCCACAGACCTCTAACCAAGCAGACAGGCCCCAACAGACAATAGTTGCACGTGAGGGTAACCTGATGTCAAATCAAATTCATTCCCCCCCAACCACCCCAACACGCACTATACTCCAGCATTCTAATGATGAGAACACTCCTCCTCCAATCCCCCCATTAACCATCCCAATCCAAGCGATCAAACACCACTCTAAGTCTACGCGGAACGAGTCAATGACCATAGTACCGTACCTAACCCAACTCCCCCGCCTTGTCAGGTACCTCCTGGGCCTACACCAGTAATTGTGGAAACTGTAGGCAACCTCTTTGACACCCCCAAATCCATCCCACTGGTCTACTGCGTAGCCGCCGACCTTAGAATGTCTCAAGGGATTGCGGCAATCTTTAAATCTAAATTTGGCCACGTTGATCTTCTCTCAGCCCAAAACAAAGAAGTAGGTGAGATGGCAACCTTGCACTGTAGAGGAAGGCTCCTCTTATACTTAATAACCAAAAGAGCATCTCACCACAAACCACGTATTGAAGACCTTGAAAAGTCTCTCATCAAACTCAGATCCCATCGCAGATACTACCACATACGTCAGATAGCCATGCCACGTATTGGCTGTGGGCTAGATAGGATGTATTGGCCCCTCGTGAAAGAGACCATCTCTAAAATCTTCATAAAATCAAGTACACAAATCCTGGTCTACACCCTACCCAAGCAGCCATCTTTGGTTACGACAGCGGACAGGCTACACCCTTTGCGTCCCGACGTCTCAACTCCTACGGCTGAGCCCAACCAAGAAGTCTCGACTCCAGCGGTTGTGCCAGGCCTAGAGGTCTCGAATCCAGCTGCTGACCCCGGCCAAGACCTCTTGACCCCAGCGGTCATTCCCGGCCTAGGCGTCTTAACTCCAGAGGTTGTGCCCGACCTAGACGTCTCGACTCCATCGACTGAGCCCAACCAAGATGTCTCCACTCCAGCTGCAGACCCTGGCCTAGATGACTCAACTCCAGAAGCCGAGCCCGGCCTAGACGTCTCAACTCCAGAGGTTGTGCCCGCCCTTGACATCCCAACTCCAGCAGCCAAGCCCGGCCAAGACGCCCTGACCCCAGTGGCTGAGCACAACCAAGATGTCTCCAGTCCAGCGGCTGAGTCCGGCCAAGATGTCTCGACTCCAGCTGCAGACCCTGGCCTAGACGTCTCGACTCCAGAGGTTGTGCCCGCCCAAGACGTCCCAACTACAGCAGCCAAACCCGGCCTAGACGTCTCGACTCCAGCGGTTGTACATGGCCTGGATGTCTCAACTCCAGCGGTTGTGCCAGGCCATGTTGTGAACTCAAGCGAGCTCGCGGCCATCCAGCCCATGCCCGCCACGACTCCGGAAGCTCCGGAAACCTTGGACCCCTCTGCCGATTCTCCCCCGTGTCCTGCTGAACCTACAAATTCTTCGGTAGCCATCAACAGCGTCACAAACTCTGACTCTACCTTAAACTTCTCCCGCGACCCCATATGCACCCGCTCTAAACGCCCCAACTCCCGAGTCATTATTGCCCCTATGCCAACAAATTTTATGGTAGCGCCTCCTCAAACGACCTTCCCCTAACAGTAAACCACTCCACGTCCCTCCCCATAGTCTCTCCCAGCCCCCCCGCAAGGCACAGCCCTCCCAACCTACCGAAACTTACTAGCCCTTCAAATAACAAATCGACAATTGCTTTTCTTAACGTACGCTCCATCCGGAACAAAATAAAAGAAGTCGAACTTCTAACAAGTACCCTTTCCCCTGATATTTTCTGCCTTTCAGAGCATTGGCTCACTCCGCATGAAATATCATCCTTCTGCATCTCAAACTATGCTAATGTGGATATCTTCTGCAGCCACATGTCTTCCCACGGTGGGGTAGCAATATTGGCCAAATCACATCTAAACATATCCCCAGTTAATTTTATTAAACCACTCTGCCAGGAAAAAGACTTTGAATGCGTTGCTTGCTCGTGGCTCCTTCCTGACCACCATATCATCATTCTTTCAATTTACCGATCACCCCTAGGCGATATCAATACTTTTTTGACTAAGTTAGATGAGGTTCTTATACTCACTAACAAAAAATTTCCTCATGCTGACATTGTCTTATGCACTGATCATAATATAGACCTTCTGTCACCATCGCCATCACGCTCTAAACTCCTTGATCTAGTTCACTCATTTAATATTCTCGAGACAATTGCAACTCCAACTCGTGTAACTACTACCAGTAGCACTCTAATTGACAATATTTTCACCACCATCCACCCCACACGATTCTCTTCAACCTCAACTGATCCTGGCCTGTCTGACCACCACCTTCTAACTCTATATCAATCTCTCTCTAATTTTTGTCCCACTGCTCCAAAGATAATTGTCAGGAAAAGATCCTTCAGCTCTGATAACATTGCTTTCTTTCAGACACTGTTAAGTAAGGAAGCCTGGCAATCGCTGTCTGCTCCAGGAGATGCGGACCAACTTTTTTCACGTTTTCTAACTACTTTCTTACACCATTTCAACACCGCCTTTCCCCTTCTAAGTCGCCCCACAAAAAATACTAAGGCCAACCCCTGGATTACACAGGAACTCCGATCTGAAGCCCGGGCTTTGAGATCACTCCATTTTGAGTTAAAGTCCTCTCTTGACCCCATCCGCAAGCAAATCTATTGTAACCGAAAAAAATCTCACGCGAAAAATATACGACAAGCTAAACTCAATCACAATGACTCCATAATCTCCTCATCTAGCAATACCTCAAAATCAACATGGTCTATGATTAAATCACAGACCACGGCCCCCTTACTTAGCTCTAAACTGTCAATTACTGTAAACGGGAAGGCGATTTCAGACCCAGCTTTGCAATGTGAGCACTTTAACAACTTCTTTGTCAATTTATGCACAACAGGTAGACATTCTAATAGCACCAACAATGTCCTCTCCCCTCGGATATCCAATCAACCTCAACCAGCCGCCACCATCTTTTTATATCCAACCACACCTATGGAAGTAGCAAGAGCACTGACAAAACTAAGTACCAAGCATTCCAGTGGTCTAGATGAAGTGCCGGGCTCTCTCTTGTCAAAGTGTGCTGATCTTATCTCTTTCCCTCTATCTTACATTATTAATCAAACATTTTCTGAGGGTATCTTCCCTTCCAAACTAAAGGTAGCCAAAATAATCCCCATCTATAAACATAAAGGCAAGAAATCAGATATGAATAACTATAGACCCATTTCACTCCTCTCCTCGTTTTCTAAACTATTTGAATACGCTATGCACGAGCACTTAATGTCATTCCTAAATTATCATAATTGCCTGTCTGCAAGCCAGCATGGGTTCTTAAAAAACAAGTCCACCACTACCGCTATTTTTAGTTTTCTCTCCCCCCTTTATTCTGCTTTAGACAAAGGTGATCATGCTGTGGGACTGTTTTATGATATGACTAAAGCGTTTGATTCAATAGACCACAAAATTCTTCTAACAAAACTAGAAACTCTCGGTATTCGCGGACCAGCTCTTAGTTGGATATCTTCCTTTTTGTCACAACGCACCCAAATTGTAGAGCTCAAGGCAATAAACAACCAAATCATCAATAAAATCCATTCTAAACCTCAGCCTATTCTCTGCGGAGTACCCCAGGGCTCTATATTGGGCCCACTAGCATATATTCTTTATGTCAACGACCAATCAGATTTTTTGGAAGATGGGACCCTCAGCCAATATGCTGATGACTCCAGCCAACTATTAACCCTACCTAAATCAAAACCAGAAACTGACCTTCCCCCCCTAATGAACGAACAAGTAAGCAGAATGTCGTCCTATTGCCACAACAATCAGCTCTCCATATCACGTTTAAAAACGATGTATCTGTATTTTCACACTTCCAATAATACTCCTCTATTCAGTTCCCTTGTACGTCTAGAATCCAACATCATTCCCCGCTCCAACTCTGTAAAAGTCCTAGGCCTCACACTTTCAGAAAACCTTGACTGGTCCACCCACTGCGATCATGTAGCCAACAAAATCCTATCGGGATGTTACTTAATTAGAAAAATGAAACAAATTGTCCACCCTCACGTACTTCTACTGGTATATTTTGCACATATTAACTCTCATCTATCATATGGACTGCTATTTTGGGGAGCTTCCCCTCATGCTAACAGGATATTCGTTCTCCAAAAGAGGGCCATAAGAATTATAGCTGGAGTCTCGAGGCGCCATTCATGTAGAGATCTCTTTAAAAAACTTGGTGTTCTTACATTAGCATGCACCCTTATTCAGTCAGCTGCGATATTTGTTCGCTCCAATAGTCCCCTCTTTCCCCTCAATGCATCGGTGCACTCCCACAACACTAGAGCCAGCCTCCACATTCACCGTCCTGCCCACAATCTATCTCTTTTCTCGAAAGGCCCGGAATATCTAGCCTCCACCCTCTATAACAAGCTCCCGAACCCAATCAAATCCTGCCCCACAATGCATTCTTTTAAACATAACCATAACTTTAAATTAGCTGCAGTTGTCATCAGCAGGTGAAAAGTTTTGTCGCCCCCAGCCCTTCAGGCTGGGATTTATGTTCTCTTTGCTTTCCCAACCTGTCAACCCTTCTCCAATATAACCTTAAATTGTTCCTTATTACCAAAAGTTTTTATACCATCAAAGAATACCTTAGTGAATAAATAAACTAAGCGTATAAATAATAAGCATACTGTTATTTGCTCATTTAGAAATTTATTCCATAGTAGGCTTACCCAGTAATAGATTTCATTTCATTTCATTTCATTTTCATTTCATTTTATTATTCATCATACATCATACAGATTATGACTGATTTCGTCATTTTTAAACAATATACATTATCATATATTTTTATTACAATTATTAATATTTCAGTAGGCCTACATAAAATCAGACACTTTATAGAAAGCACTATCTAATAGATATTCCTTAAAAACAGATTTAAAACGATGAAACGAGTCAATTTTCTTAATATCAGTCGGTACCCTATTGTACAATCTCTCACATTTAATCTTAGGGCTTCGTTTAAAAACACCTAAATTATATTTCACTGTGTGAACATCTTTCTGTCGTCTGGTATTATAAGAGTGAATTTCGTCATTCAAAGTAAAATCACTGTGGTGTTTTCTCACCCATAAAACAGAGTTAAAAATATATAAAGAGGGTACAGTTAAAATTCTCAGTCGTTTAAAAACTGGTTTACATGATGTCCTATTACTTAATCCTAGCATTGACCTTAGCACTCTTTTTTGAGCTTTGAGAACTCTGTCCACGTTTGGGCACTCGCCCCATACTATGGCACCGTACCTTAGCACCGAATATACATAACCATAATACATAGTTATCAGGGAGTCTAAATCACATAAATTACGGATCTGTTTAAAAGCATAACAACAGGAATTAATCCTAGCACACATGTAATCTAGCTGGTTACTCCACTTAAGATTTTGGTCAACAAATATTCCTAAAATTTTTATAAAATTGCATTGTTTAATATTACACCGTTTTTCAAGTATTGTTAAAAATGAATCAGGTACACCACTAGCTGAGAACAATATTACCATGGTTTTATCCTTGTTTAGTACTAGGTTATTTGAAGCAAAATATACTTGCAACTTACTGATTAATAAATTTAAAAGAGCTATTAATTCTTCTAAGGTCTTAGCACTAACAATAACTGTGGTGTCGTCAGCATACATAATAATTTTAAAAATTGTTGCTATATAGCTACAAATATCGTTGACGTAGAGTGTGTAAAACAGAGGGCCCAACACAGATCCTTGAGGCACACCTGATGTGACCGGTATATTATCAGATTTGGCACTGGCTAGTATTCGAGATGATTTAAATTTATTAGTAACAAACTGAAAACGGTTACTAAGGTACGACCTTATCCAATCCCAACATTTCCCTCTAAGACCACACAAACTAATTTTGGTCAGCAATATTGAATGGTCAATACAATCAAAAGCTTTGCTTAAGTCTAGAAATAATCCTGCAGTTATATTACCATTGTCTAAGGAGCCAGAAATTGCGTTAGTAAATTCGAAGATGGCTGTTTCAGTTGATCTTTTAGCTCTAAAACCATGTTGCATGTTTGAAATAACATTATACTTTTCACAGAAAGCAACTTGTACAACATTGTATGACAATCTGTTTGTATATTTGTACATAATTAGTTTAGTTTAGTTTAGTTTAGTTTAGTTTAGTATAATAATGTATAATCAATATATTAGACACTATGCCTACTCTAGTATAAGCATAGTTTTATTGCAATACTAATCGATA